>JAQGAY010000621.1:0-23257 GCA_034698085.1 Polydesmus angustus | reverse complement strand
GTACAGTATATTAGTTCAAGCTTTTAAAGTTTTAAATTTATAACTAATAATTGAAACTGTTATAGTTACGGCTTCTAGGCTAGTTGAAATACTTTTAATTTTTATCTGGGACAATTGAATCAGTTTAAATAATAGAATGCATTATCTAATCGCGTCAGTTTCTACTGAATAGCAATTAGTAAGAGTTCTACATTTTCTTTCCTTTTCTTTTAAACTTAAAGTACCATATTTATAGCAGGAACAGAATATCTACTAGCAAATTTTGCATTGATTTATTGCTGATTGCTATTTATTATTCTAATTTTACCGATTACTGGATTGACAGTATCTTTATATTAGAAACATTTTAAGAAATAACTGCATGTAATTATTTTTCTCTTAAAATTTTATAAGATGATCGTAAAGAATAATTACAATAGTACTCAGCAAAATGTAAAGTATTAATTACGAAAAGTTAGGATATACCGGTATTGATTTTTATAAATTAATTTTTTTGGCTTATTATGCCGTGAGGGGTCACCTATTAATACAGCAGAATTCGCTTTTTGTGGATCTTGATCGGTACTGCATAATGTTATTGTAAAATTCTAAATTACACAATTTTGGGATTTACTGCGATTTCGAAGCAAAATGTAAAAATGAGCATAATTTGCATCGCTTATTGAAGTACTATTGGCAAATTTCGTAAACATCGATCATTTAAATTTAATATTTTTGAACAAACTTTAATTTTTGTTAGCTAGTTCAATGGGAGGGGGAGGGGGGGGGAGATGCAACGGGACAATTGCTTAATCAGGGCAAATTAATCAAATCCAAATATGCCGGTATTTTGCATACAGTAATTTGGTGAATAATTTTAATTAAAACCATAAAAAAAAGCGAAATTTGCTGTACATACAGGTATTGTTTTTGTTTAAATTGTAAACTCGTACGTATAAATTGTCAAATTGAAATATTTTTGCGACGGTGACCGAATTACTCTACGTCCATAATAATTCAAATAATTGGTTAAAATTTTTGAAATTGTTGTTCCATTGCACTGAAAATTAACTAAGATATGCGCGTGATCTCCGCTCAGGTATGGGGCGATGCAGCCATCCAGATTTTCTTCTCGTTGTCCCCATGTTTCGGTGGCCTTATTACGTTATCTAGCTACAACACGTTCCACAACAACTGCTACAGGTATTGTTAACAATAGGTTCACTTTACTACTCTAGTTCGTTTGGTTTGGGCGCACTATTAGTGATTTTGTAGCTAGGATGTGCTTGTCTAATTGTTACCCAAATACGTTATTAATAAGTCTAACAAATAATGGTATAGGTATGGGGTGATGCAGCTATTCAAGTGTTCTTCTCCCTATCCCCATGTTGGGGCGGTCTAATTACTTTGGCCAGCTATAATCACTTTCACAACAATTGTTACAGGTATTTTTTCTGTTTGACAACATTTTACTTTATAGTTATTAAACGATGATTACAATGATTTGATTAATTTTAACTTCATGTTTGAATGAAGTTGCATCTGTCATTTGATGACAGTTTGCTTTTTTTTTACAATTTGCATTTTTTTAAGTTTAAAGTATGAAATTAATTTTGTCAGTAACAAGTTATAGCCGTATTGTACTGTACTTAATTTGAAAAATTAAGTCATTAAGTCATTGTATTCATCACATAATAAAATCAAAGTTGTGGTCAGTTGGAAAACTAATATTCTAATAGAAAATAAACAATTGCATTACTAGATCTTCCAAAATTAAATTTTAATGAAGTTGAATTAATGAAACTGATTTTTTTTGCGTTTTTTTTTATAAATTACTGATTATTACGTACGAAACTGATATTTGCAATGTTTATTTTCTAATGTCTGTTTTTAAAATTATTTATTTTTTTAATTTAAATGTTTGCCCTGAAAATTCTAAATGGTTAATTTTATTTCTAAATTTAAAATTTATTAATATTGTCAAATAAATATTGCTTAATTTAAAAAAAAAATATTAATTGAATTATTAAATATAATATAATTATGTTTTTAAAGTATTATTTTGGTATATAAATTTATCATCTATTTAGAAATGGGGCTTAAATGTTGTGATTTAAATCAATTGTTTTCTTCTCTTCCCATCACAATCAATGTGCAAATAAGAAGGGCGATGCGAAAAAAAGTTTTCCATCTGAGTTCAGCTTCCCAATTGGATTAAACGTGCAAGGCAAGCATATTTTAATAGTACCCGTACTAAAATTTGAACAAACTGGCTTGCATAAAAAGGAAAAATGAGCAAAATTTGTGATGATGGCTTCAACGCTACCTCTATTTAACTCCTCTCGTTCAATCCTGGACATCGCATTTTAAGAGAGTTCTTTCAAGATGGGACTTTAAACGCGGTATCGAATACGTATATTGATGAAATTGATAAGCGAGATTATAATTATTAAATAAGGTGGAGCCTACTTTTTGGTACTTTATGAATTTAGTCATTTGCCCCCGTCTTCACAACTTCTATTGTTTCATAATATCTCTTGAAAAAGACCTTCCTAATTTTTATGCTTACAAATTTCTTAATTATTAATTCAAAAATTAAGTATCCTATGGTGTTGTCTAGAAAAGGTAAGACAGTATTTTTTAAACAAAGTATTGTGCTTCAGCTACGAATTATTACTTTTTTTTTTTTTTGATTAAAAATTCCAAATTATTATTTATCAAGTTTTGCAGTGGTAAATAACCAAAAAATTTAATTTTGTGCTTGCTCCAATTTGGGATACTTTTTCTTTAAACGTTTTTGTCAAAAAAATAAAAGGAAGAGTAACTCAGAATTTTAAACTTGCTAATAGTCGGTCACAACTGGCAATTCATTGATCAAGTTAGTTGTCTTGTGTAATTTTTCGAATTTCACTGGCAACAAATCAGGTATGAATTAAAGCTAATCTTATTTTTTTCTGAAATGGCACCAAGGTTTTGCTTAATTTTAACATTTTTAAACTGGATTTAAATTTGTTATTTTTAACATATTTAATTATAAATTAAATATTTTATCAATATAAATAAGCCCCATAACATGTGAAATGTATGGCGTTTTTGCGACATTTAGATGGCTGAATAAGTAGCACTCCACTTTATTTTTATTTGATATTGGTTCTAAACTAATATTTTGTATATTTGGACTTTTCTTGGTGCCAATTAAATCAATGAACAAATGTTGAGTTTAATTTTTTTAATATTATCTAATTAATCATTTTACCCGCCCAATGCGTAGCTGATTCAATTAAATTGACAATTTTTCATTGAATATTGAAAATTTGCGGCTGGGATGCATGCTGGTTATCTTTGTACTAGAAAGAAATTATCGAAATTTTTATTTTTAAGCGGAATTTATTTTTTTACACATAAAATTAAATTTAAATCAATATTTTTAAATTTGTTTTCAAATTAGATTTCGATACTTTTTTTCAATCGTAAATATTAAAAAAGAATATTTATACTGCTTACTAATTAATTTTTTCTTTAAATACAAAAATCAGTTAAAATGAAGAATATAATTATCTGTAATTAGTTGGCGGTTAAATATTTTGTAGTTTGTGAATAGTGCACAACTAATAAGCAAATCTTATGTTTTAATTATATATACATATAATAAAATTAGCTGTTAAATTAGTTTTGCACTAAAAGCATTTTTAGTGTGTTTATATATTACAGGACTTATTAATTAACGTGGGTAAACACATATTACTTTGAGATTAATAGTTATTTTCTTATCTTAGAGATGCACTCATTGTTGGAATTATAAATCCATTAACTAGTGTTTACGCTGGTTTTGTACTTTTTGGCATTGTTGGATTTATGTCTCACGAACTGGGAGTTCCTGTGGAAGAAGTTTCTGCCCAAGGTACAATTGCTGTTCATAATTTTATTTTCTTTCATTAACATTTTTTTAATGCAAAGGAGCGGGACTTGCATTCATTGCATATCCGGAAGCAGTTACGAGGTTGCCGCTGTCTCCGTTGTGGGCTATACTATTTTTTGTTATGCTTTTAACGCTGGGTTTAGGAACACAGGTTATTTGAAAAATTATTTTAGCTTAAATTTACAATTAGTTAATGCTTTTGCTATTTAGTTCACTCTTTTAGAAACTGTGGTGACTACTATCGTGGACTCGTTTCCTCAAAGGCTGCGTAAAAGTAAACAATATGTTTTAGCCGGAGTTTGTTTTACGATGTTCCTGTTCGGATTGATTCTTTGTAGCGAAGTATGCAGTTCTTTAAAAACTGAATTTTGCTGATGCTTTAAATTGATTTGTAATTGTTTTTAGGGTGGAGTTTACGCTCTTCAGTTAATGGATGCTTTTGCTGCTAGCTACTCGACTTTATTCATTGGATTAACTGAATTAATAGTCATCTCTTGGATTTACGGCGTCAACAGGTTTATGGAGGACATTAAGGTGATGCTTCACAAATATCCGTTTCATCCGATCTATTGGATAACGTGTTGGAAATATGTCACACCTTTGGTTTTAATTGTAAGTAGCCCATTAAGTAGTTCGATAAGAATTTATAAAATGAGTAGTATAAATTTCTTTAAATTTGTAGTGTATCTTATTGTTTACTTGGATCGATTTTAAACCTACAACTTATGGCGATTACGTTTTTCCGATGTGGTCAATGGTAATTGGTTGGATGATTTCTTTAACGTCCGTTCTTGTCATCCCGTCCGTTGCTGCTTACAAAATCTACCACGAACAAGGTCCTATTTGGGAGGTGCGTATATAAAATGCAAACAGAAAATGTAATTAATACGACTAAATTATGGTTTTCGTTTTTTATAGCGAATTAAAAAACTAGCTAAACCAACAAATGAATGGGGACCTAAGTTGCAGATTCATCGTGCTGAAACTGACAGACCAAAACACATCGATTCTCAAGTTCCATTGACAAATTCGAATCAAGATTTTGATGGATATGATGACGATATTAATGGAGTCACAATCACGACATATGAACCTGTTCTGGAAAATGATGAAGAAAATGACGAAGACAACCAAGGATTGAGGTTTAAAATGAGTATTGTGGATGAAACTGGGCTGTAGCATTCAATAGATGCTGAAACGACACAATAAGTGTACATTAATGGCGATTTAGGTAGGGTCCACCTTAATTATATAAGGTTAAGCTTTTACCTTAGTGATTGATTTAGATGTTATATAATATTTTTTTTCTCGGCCAAATCGATTTGGCATAAGGAGCGGGTTGGACTTTTCTTATTTTCATTCTTATTTTTTTTTTGCTTGTATAAATTATTGGCAATTGCTCACATACGCTGATTACAATTATCCAATTGATAACGTTTTCTTTGCTTTTCTCTTTAATCTTGCTCTGTTATTGTGTTTTGGTTAAATGTGAGATTCTAATATAGCCCTAGATGCTACCAATCTAAAGTTTGCGTAGTGCACAAGATTAGACGGCTACATGCACAATTATGTAATTCGTATAAACGTCTAGATATTTTAAGATAAAATGCCAAAATGTTAAAAGAGAAAGTTTCGGCTTTTAAGTATATAAATAACTCTCTAAGAGAGTTGATTTATTTTGCCACAATTTGCATTTACAGTGCATGTTGCATTGTCAATAAAATTTGCGTTAACATTTAATTTTTGTTTTAAAAATTCAATGAGAACTTATTCATTGATGCGCGTTGAGTAATATCTTTTTTTAACTATAAATATTTTAGTTTTAATATTTAACTATAGTTAAAATTTAGTTTTGATAAATTATTTAATTTGGAATTACTTTAGCATAATTATCGAATTTTCTAGTTTATGGTGTGGTTTAGCAAATTTCATGGTTCTATTTTTTCAATAAATTATTTATTTTCATTTGATTTTGCGGTAATTTAACATTTTACAACTGCTTTTTTTAATATCTATTTGAATTTTGCTTTGCATTTTTTTTTCAAGGAAGCTAAAGCAGAGTAATATCTGATAACTTCATATTTATGATTGACAATTTTATTGTCGATATACTATACGAGTGAAACTATGTCTTAATGAAAGACCATTTAATATACTTATCACCACTGTAATAATGATGTGTATCATGATCGAATATTTTTATTCAAGAAAACGTAATTAGTTGCAATCTCAATTTTATATACTGTATCATGAATAATATTTAAAACATAATAGAAATGTTTTTACAATAATGCTATTTTTACAAGCGCATATTATTTATTCACATTTTTTTTGTCATAATATTATGCTCAAAATAGAAGCGTTTTTCTCTTCATACACTTGTACTTTTTATGTCGAATATTATTTGATAAAAGATTTCCAATTGATCAAAACTTAATAATTGTAGGCAGTAAAATTCACAGCTAAGTTAATTTATTTTAAATTGACTAATACAAATATAATTACATATAATATGCATAATACCTTGGATTGAAATAAAATATTAAGTTTTGATCTATCAACCGCATAGGCTGTATGTTCAATTGTGTACAATATGCAATTGTCCATGCCCTCTACCCTAGCGAAATATCTTTTCCAAATCGTTTATTACGTTAGAAAAAAAAAATCATTACTTATAAAATATTTGAAAAAGAAACACGTTACTATTTTCTTTAAAGTATTCATCTCGTATTTTAGAAGTTTATAATATAAGTTGACTTCCTATGGAAGGATTTTTTGTTTCGTAAATATTTTTCTGCAATAGAAAAAAAAAATTAAAAATGTGTCTGTCTTTAAAGTTAGCTATTCGCTAATATTCGAAATATTGTGTGTTTGTAGTAAAAACAAAATATATTTTATGGTTTGTTTATTTTGTACCGTACGGCATCAAGTTACCGTTCGTGCACCGTAGCACACATCTGTATTGATTTAATAATGTGAAATTGACTCATTTTAAGTTTTTGTCTAGTGGAAATATAAAAATTGTGAGAGTAAAGTTCATGTTGTCATGTATTAATTTCGTTATCATTGGTTTGGCATAGGTTATGTGTGGGGAGGAAGAAACTTGTTGCTCAAGAGATGACGCCGATAAGTTTCACTATAATTAAACAATCTTGGGTTTAGGAAGGTCAAAATAATTTGACATCTTTAACTGCAAAACATCATGCAGTTAGTAACTAAGCGTTGAAGCTGGAAAAGAGTAAAGTTAAATCACTGTAGTAAAATAGTCCTTTTATAACATGGCTATTGTTAACGGTTTTACTTTGGCTTTGATAATGTTTATCCACAGTTTCGAAATATTCGATATTAATCATTTAGAACGCTTTTCATCTGACATTAGGGAAATTAATAAACAAGTAAGCCATTTATATTTATTTTTCTAATTAAATTAATAATAGCGATTATTTTTTATGATATATTTAGATTAACATTAGTTTGGATGATATTGAATGTGTTAAAGGAAGTTATCCACCACCTCCAGGGTTGTAGTTCTATTAAATAGCTTTTTCTAAATAAATAAAAAATTAGAAAACTAATACGAATTTTATTTTTATTTTAGTCGGAATATTTCATCCTATATTATTAATTTAGATTTGCCTCCAGACCAAAGATGGGCTGAATTATCAAAAAAATACAGATCGAAGGTATTTCTAAATTATTACTGTATTTTTATATTTTCAATTTAATATTTTCCGATTTGTAGATTATTGACATGATGGATGTTTTAAAAAATATAACAAAACCTGTTTTTCATGGAATTATCGTGGAACTTGTAGACATCTACATAGTTAAATATTGCGTTTTAAAATATTTTGAGTTTGAAGCAATTTAAACTATTTATTTATAGCCTAAGCTTATAAAGTCGTTGCCATACCCATACAACGAAGAAATTCAAGGAATAGCAACGGCAACAGGCTTGGAACTTGGTAAATTCAAAACTTTAATTGTTACTTTTATAGGTGTTAATTAATTTAAAAATAAATTTCTTAGGAGAAATTGGATTATACAATTGCTTTTATGAGTTCGCTACTTATTGCACATCAATTTTAGCTCAATCTAATGGTATGTAATTGTTATTTATTATTTTGTTTCGTTTAATTAAATATTTTTTTAAATGTAGGCGAACTGTATCATGCTCGTAATTTAGATTTTGGCTTACTTTTAGGGCACGTAAAAAAGAATTTTCTGGTTCTAAAGTGAAAATGTGTTAAATTGGTTATTTAAAATTAATAGATGGGACAAAAAAACTAAAACGTGGAAAATGACCGAAATACTTCGAGAACTAACAGTCGAAATGGAATTTCAACGACAAGGAAAAACAGTTTTTCAATCCGTTGGATTTGTTGGATATGTTGGCGTTATCACTGGAATGAAACCAGTTAAGTTATTGAAAATTCTATTGTTCGCACCGATCTTATTTATCAATTTTGATTTTTTTAGTATGGGTTTTCTATTACCTTGAACGAACGTTTTCAGTTTATGGGGGCTTATCTAGGTATTGGATAACTTTTTTAAAAAATAGCTATGCGTATTTTGATTGAAAAATTACGAGCTATATAGGTCTCTTAAAATGGTTTTTTGGCCATCGCAGTGGATCATGGATTGGTTTCCTAATTCGAGATATTTTGGAACATGAAAAATGTTACGATGCGGCCAAAGAAAAATTAATACACTCGGAATTAATATCTTCTGCGTATTTCATTATTGGGGGAAATCAATCTGATCAAGTATGGTGCAATATGCGTTTTTATGTACAGTACTAAGGTAATATTGATTTGCAATTGGAATTTTATAGGGAGCAATAATTACGAGAGGTTTAAAATCGGCGGATGTGTGGGATATTGGAAAAAATGGTGATGGATGGTACTTAATCGAAACCAATTATGATCATTGGCAAAATCCTCCAAAATATGACGATCGCCGTGGTCCGGCTAAGAAATGCATGAACCAAATGGGTGAAAAGGTACAATCGTGTTAAATTTTTACGAAAAAAATTAAAACTTAAGTTTTGCTTTTGCAATAAAATAATCATAGAACTTATCGGTCCCAGGACTTTTCGATGTTCTCTCAACAATACCGGTTCTAAATAAGGCAAGATGATTTTTATTACATGTATTAATATTTTGCGATGTACTATATTCTCTTAATTAACAGTTAACCGTTCATACAACTATAATGAACGTCGGCAAGGGAGAAATTACATCCTATCTGCAGTATTGCGTTTCTAGCGATTGTCCCTTATTTTAGTAAACGATAAATCATCGTGTACTATTGCTAAAATATTTTATTTTCAAGTGGTTCAACAGTTTTTACCATTCAATTTATTTTATTTATTATTTATAACTACGATATAACCATATTTTATGGATAAAATTTTAAGTTATCTTAAATGCAATACGGTATTATAGTTATTAAAAAGAATAAGTTAACATAAATGACAAGTACAGTATAAAAATAAAATTAAGTCGAAACATTCAACATTATCACGGAGAAGATAAAAATTTGATTTTAATTCTAAAAAAAAAATTTCATTGTCCTTTAATACTTTATTCTAAAAATGTAAATGAACTTGAGTTAATTGCGGGCAAAAGATTTGATTATGAATTTAAAAAAAATTAATTTTTAATCACGTCAGCCAAAAATTTGACGCCAAAGCACCTTCTGGAGGCGAAATTCGCCCTTGTTTAAAAATGGATTGTAAAAAGATTTCCAGTCTGGCAGTAGGTCCTTGAGAGCCAGGAGGTGTTACTGCTTGAATTTTCGGTAAATATTCTTGGTAAATTACTCTCAAAATTTTTTGAAATTGCTTTCCATACGTTTCCATCAATAAACTTCCGCAAACCTCTAGTACGTCGAATAAGGCTGAAGCGGTAATTATTGGAATTGGAGCTTAAAAATTATTAAAAACGAATTTATAATTATATACAACTACAACTTCCATATTGTTAAGCTACCCATATTTATTGTTCGCGCAATCCACGTCCAGGCATGCTTAATGGGCATCGGATGCGGCGAAGGCATAATTGGAGAAACGGGAGAGAACATTACAGCTGCGTATAAACGAGCTATTCCTGATATTCTTTTCATAAACTTTTCCTCTGCTTCTAAAGCGTTGTCAATCACTTCATATCCCAAAGTCCTTTTAAAAGATAACAAATTTTTCATTCAAAACATGTTTCCTGAAACACTATATTTTAACAGATAATTATTATGGCTCAATTTTCTTACATTTTATATTCATTTTCATCTTGCCCTTCAAAATGCTGAACACGATAAGGAAGTAAATGCGGACATTTTGAATATAAATGCGCAAGGAAAAATTCTCCAAATGTTTTGTCGATGTTCCATAGTCCAATAATCACACTCGCAATAGGAAATGCTGAGCAATGACTTGATGAAACTGTTTCTTCTCCTTGAGCCTTGAAATAATAATTTTGGATAGAAGTTAACTTAGTTTCTGAAACTTGAAAATGTAATAATCTTACCACAAATTTTTTAGCTAGCAAATCTAAGCAAAAGAGCTTGCCATTCGGATGACTTAAAACGGAAACTTTCCTATTGTTCATCACTGTAGCTGGCTGACCGGCTAATAGCTCGGACAATTTGATAATTTTTTCCATTAAATGAGCTCCCGATTGAACCGATATGGCGTTCACAGTTAAATTAATAACTTTTTGCAAATCATTTCTGTAGGTTTTCAACTTTTAAAATAATTCCAGTTTAAAAAATTAGAATTAAAAACTTTGAAAATTAGCGTCAACTTACAGATTGATCATTTTTCATCGCTTCTCGTACTTCCTGGGCTTTTTCTTTTATTAAATTATAATTTTCAAATTTTTTCAAAGCGTCACTATCATTTCCGACGTACGTCTTGTCTGTTAATAAATTTTTATTACTGAACCATTAATAAATTTCTCTTAAAATATTAACCATTTTTATTAGCGATGATATTATTAGAAATGGGCACATTTTCAATTGTATTTGTAACGGCATTCGTTGATAAAGTCTGCCTTTCTTCGATTTCCTTTTTCGCCAACTCTATTACTCAATCAAATTACATATTAAATAAATTTAATATTAATTTTTTTTATTTTCATACCTATGCCAGTTTTAAATGTTTCAAACAAAGTTGCTGCTTTTTCTTCCAAGTTATGAATTAAATCGACATCTTTTTGTTCGGGAACGCGACCATGAAATTGCTTTAGTACTTGCTGATATTGATTCATTATTTCATTTGCGGAATGCACCGTGTGTTTCGTGCCATCGGGTAATAATTTCATATTTTCATTTGATTTAAGCAGAATAGTTATCTCATTATATGCCTTGCAAAGATTACGACCGCTGGATGCAAAATCATTCATTCGTCTTTCAATTTCTAGAACTCTATTTTTAAATCTATTCAATTAATAATCATTCATTTTAATTAAATTAAAAACTAGCCTTTTCCGAGTCTCTTCAGCATCTGTTTCATCTTTTAATGATGCTTCTTCCAAACGATCCGCTGATTCCTAATATATTTCAATTATTAGAAAGAATTTTCTATATGGAAAATGTCTTTTTTTTAAAATTCATTCAGTAACTTTACCTTAGCTTTCGTTTTGTACATGCTCTTCAATTTTCCAATTTTCTTTTCAAAATTTATTTGCCTTGAAAATTATAAATAGGGTTATATACATTCATACATATTTTCCCTTATTTAAAATATAATTTTGTACCTTGCTTCCATTTTAGCCGCATTGAGTGAGGATTTTAAATATTCTTCACGAGTTCTTTCCAATTTTATTGAATGCAACGTTAACGAAGAGTTTTGATACAATGTTTCCTTATTTAGTTTATAAATATTTCTTTTTTCTTCAAACAGTTGCTGCAATAATTCAATATCTAAAATCATTACGACTATAACAAACCATGATAAAGTGTAATTATACTTCGACATTTTGACGTTGATTGTGTTCGTAACTACGAATTAAATCGTCGATAACGTTTGGAGAGATCATTTTCTTCGGCTTTTCTTCTGGCTTTTTTAACGGCGATACTTCAACTTCGTCATCTCCATCTTTATTGTAGCCCCGTTTGTAGTCGGATTTATTCAAGATTGTTGTCACAACTGGATTTTTCATAACTTGCAATGGTGAATTATCGCATGATTTTGATCGCAAGCAACTTGGGTGGATGGAAATTAAGCGTATATCGGGCTTAGTTTCATTTAATATAGACTAAAAAAAATAATTACATAATTTTAACATAATAATTAATTATTACAAAAATAAATTTAACAAGCTAGACCTCAAAATTATCGTCTCTGTTGTATATTAATTTCCCTTTAGAAGTCTGTTTCAAAGCGTTCGAGATATCCGAAGGTGATAACAACGCCATTTAAAGTCTGGTATTTTTTAAAAGTACATAATTTGATAACTCAGAACTTCATTCAAATTCAATAATAATAAAAAAAAAATTAATTGTTTCTACGACCTCAGCATCAGATCAAGAAGAAGATCAAAAGTTCAAAAATCAGAACTTGTCTGGAAACTCGTTGATGCTGGTAAGATAATTCTACAAAGGCTAGTCACTACAATCAGTTGGCGATAATCATGTAAAAAATTGTAAGCTTTGATCTTACCGCCATCTAACGTTAACCTATAAAGCAATCTGACTACCGCTATGACGTCATCGAAGCAAAGTCTATGCGCTGTGAATGGGAATGTATGCTGATGACGTTTTAACTGCTTCATTCCAGATTTGGAAGACTACCTGAACCGGTCTGCTTCATGATTAGCACATGCGCAACCATTATTTCCGGAAAATTCTATTCGTGTAGTTGTTGCCGCCACTTGTTGTAGGGAAAGTGCATTTAAAAAATAAAACGTAGACATAAAAGTGTATGACTTATTTATAACACATTGCTCTCTTTCTTTATTATCTAATATGCTGCAATAACTCTTTTTCAAGACGTGTATTACTATTGTAAATTAAAGTTTATATGCGGCTTTGTTTCGCCTTTGCATATGGAAGAGGATAACCTAAGCCTCGTTTGCCGTCGTTGCGATTCTTAAAAACTTCACCTTCAGTTGCTATAAACTGGTAATTATTAAAAAATAATGATTCTTTAATTTGCTTATTAATGAATAATTTTAAGAAAAAAGTTTAAACTTTGTAGCAATAATTTTGTATTAGTAACGCAGATATTTAAGTTTTTGTTCTGTCCCAACTCACTGGATTAATTTTGATTTCTGGTGCGTAATTAAAGATATTGTGAAGAAGTTATGGCCGACTATATTGATAGCGAAGCCGAAGAATCGGAGGATGAGGAAGAAATACGACCACAGGATAAGAAAAAAATAAAAAAGCTGAAACGGCAGGAAGAAGATGACGAAGATGAAGAAGAAGATGGTGAGTTGTTTCTTTTATTAACATAGCGAACTAGTAACAGTACTATTCTAATGGTCAACGGGTATATAATTTTGTTTAATAATGTGGGGTATATAGATTTCTTGGTTTATGAAAATATAAAATAGATGATTCAAAAGTTTAACGTGGCATACACACATTTTTTATTCTGGTTTTTTCGTCTTAAAAAAAATTGATTATTTTTTTTTAAATATTTATTTTAGATTTTGTGTGTGCATTGGATTTTTTTAATAAAAATATACCTAATTTTGATTTGTGTTTCAGATGATGAGAGAATTGCCGAGGAGATGAAAGATTTAATTAATGACAATGAAGAAGAAGAGGAAGAAGAATCTGATACAGATTCAGGTTTGAGTTACTCTTTGTTTTTAATGTTGTTGGAATGTCTGTATGATAATAAGTTTGTAATTATTATTTAGTCATTCGTGGCAAAAAGCGAGATTTAGAAGACGACGATTTAGACGATCGTTTAGAAGAAGACGATTACGATTTGATTGAAGAAAATCTTGGTGTAAAAGTAAAAAGAGGGAGAAAAAAGTTTCGTCGTGTACAACAACTTGACGACGATGATAGCGACCAAGAAGAAAATGGGGAACAAAGTCAAGGCCACGACCGAGAAGCCATTGCTAACGAATTGTTTTATGGAGAGGAGCAGGTTATTCCTTACATTTTAGCCACTGTCTTGGGTAGTATTTTTTTAAAATTTTATGTTTTATAGGAAGGAGAACAACCACCTCAACAACGACCGGATGAACAATATCAAGAGTTATCAGAAGAGGAAGCTGATTATTCTGGTAAAAATTACTGTATTTTAGCATTTTGTCGTTGCCGCAACAAAACCTCATAAACCTCAAAGTAGGTATTTCGAAATGCTTTGAAATATAAGAATGAAAATATGTAGGAGGTTTTCTAGAAATTTTGGTCGGCGATCACGGAAGTCTTGTCGCAACTAATTTTCTTAGATTGTATACGTTAACCTTTCTAATATTTTCAGATACTGATGACTTTATTGTTGATGATGATGGACAACCTCTTACTAAGAGAAAACAAAGAAGAATTCGCTATACCGATGCGTAAGTGTTTTAGTTAGAAAAATAATATGCGAACTTAACAAATTTTTACTGTTTTGATTGTTAGTGCTCTTCAACAAGCTCAAGATATTTTTGGCGTCGACTTTGATTTTGAAGATTTTGGGGCTTACGGAGAAGAGTATGATGAGGATGTCGAAGATCTAGACGTATGTTTCAATGCATTTTTTTAATATTTGAAAATAAATAATTTAATAATAATATTTATTAAAATTTAATTTAAAGTATGAGGAAGAAGAAGCTGATGCTGAAGTTAGACGACGTCCTAAAAAACAGATTAGAAAGAAACATACCCGGAAAAGCATTTTTGAAGTAATTATTTTTTATTTATTTTTTTAAATGGCATTTTATTTAAAAAATGTTTTGTAGGTTTATGAACCCGTGGAATTGGAGAGAGGACATTTTACCGATAGGGACAACGAAATTAGGCAAACTGATATTCCTGAAAGATTTCAAGTAAATTGGTTTTCGGGAATGAAAATGAATTGAAATATTTAATTTTTTTTTTGTTTTTTTAGTTGCGGGGAGTACCTGTTGTTAGTGCTGAAGAATCGGAGTTGCAAGAAGAAGCCGAATGGATTTATAAATATGCATTTTGTACTCCCACTATTTCTACTCAAGTACTTGTTTAAATTTAAATTATTTGTATTTGCAGTTTTGAATGATGCGTAATTTAATTTATTAGAGTGTAGAAAAGAAAGTCGACCAAAAATCGAATGATAGTAGCGATGATGTGTTTAATAAACTTTCGAATCAAGAAAAACCAAAAGGTTCTGCTGAAGAAGAAAATTGGGATGCAGATTTGGGCGCTTCTACTACTGCTCCTAGTGGTGGCGATGATGACGAAGATTGGGATGCGGAAATAAGTGGAGGAAAAGAAAAAAGCAAACCTAAAGATGATGATGAAGAGGATTGGGATGCGGAAATAAGTGGAGGAAAAGAAAAAAGCAAACCTAAAGATGATGATGAAGAGGATTGGGATGCAGAAATAAGTGAAGTAAAAGAAAAAAGCAAACCTAAAGATGATGATGAGGAGGATTGGGATGCAGAAATAAGTGAAGTAAAAGAAAAAATCAAACCTAAAGATGATGATGAGGAGGATTGGGATGCTGAAATTAATGAAAAACCCAAACCCGCAGCAGAGGAGGATGTTGATGAAGAGTGGGATACGGAAATTAAAGAAGCGAGTAAACCTAAAAAAGCTCCACCAGTTGTCTCTGACGGAGATGATTGGGACGCTGAGATAGAAGAAAGTGAGAAGATGCAAGAAGATAAAGCTCCGTCTGATAATGACATCAATGATGGTGACGAAAACTGGGACGATGAGATTGAGCGGGGGGAAACAGACGGTGCTGCAACCTCACCTGCAAAGAAATCTGCAACTCGGGCTTCAACATCTAAAAAACATGCTCCAAAATATGAAGAAGATAAAAAGAAAACTGCCACCGTTAATAAAATTCGCGAAAGTTTGAATTTTATAAGAAATCAGCACTTAGAAGTACCTTTTATTGCATTTTATCGAAAAGAGTACGTTGAACCAGAACTTACTATTAATGATCTATGGAAAATTTACGCTTGGGATGAGAAATGGTGTCAGTTACGGACTCGCAAGCAAAATCTCATTCGATTGTTTGAGAGAATGCAAAACTATCAGGGAGAAGAAATAATAAGAAATAGGGACAAACAGCTTGTTGCTGGTACACGCATCTTGGATGAAGAAGATTTGATTCGCGTTAAGAACGTTCAGTCGTTTGAAGAACTACGGGATGTTTATAACCATTATATGCTGCATTATGGCAATGATCTTCCGAAAATGCAAGAAGCGTATTTAAAAACTAAGCAGCAAGAAAAGAGAACTACTATTATCAACGAGAATAATGAGGAAGTAGAAATCCAGGAAGAAGAAAAACCGGTGGAAAGTAGAATCAAACAAGCTTCACGATCTGATGCATATACTCTTTGTAAACGTGCTGGTTTAGGTAAGTTGTTTATTATTTTTTTATATTCAATGTATGATTTTAATTTATTTAATTTTAGCTGGTTTTGTGGAAAAGTTTGGCTTAACTCCTGCTCAATTTGGTGAAAATCTACGAGATAATTATCAAAGAAATGAAGTTGAACAACATCCTATTGATTTGATTGAAACCGCACAAGAATATATTTCCAAGTATGACAAATGTTGTCGGTACAGTTTTTATTTTTTTTCTTATAAATATTTTTATTTTGTTAAGGAATTTTCCTAATACCGATGAAGTATTGAAAGGAGTTCGTTTTATGTTGGCAACTCAAATTGCTAGGGAACCTTTGGTGCGGCAGGTTATAAGAGAAGCTTTTTTTGAGCGAGCCAAAATTTGCGTTAAACCGACAAAGAAAGGCGTAAAGGTAGAGAATAATAATTATTATTGCATTTAAAAAATGTTAAGTTTTTGGAATTGTAATTTGAAAACTTTTTTAATTTGTATTGTGATTAGGAAATCGACGAAAATAATCCCTGTTTTTCAGTAAAATATTTACGAAATAAACCGGTAAAAGAATTAAAGGATGAAATGTTTTTAAGGTTGACAATGGTATGTAATGATTATTTATTTTTTTTAATGTTTTGCATTTGAGAATATTTGTGTTTTAGGCTGAAAATGATAAATTAGTGACTTTATCATTAAGTATGGACATGCAAAATAGTGATGGTTCGTCCTCTCTTATGAGCTATGTTGACGAAATAAAACAATTATTTTATAGGGTAAGGTTATTATCAGCCAATGTTTGATTATTTTAGAAAAAAACTAAATTTTTTTTCTCATTTAGGATGAATTTAGCAAAAATGTTCAAGAATGGAATAAACAGCGGCACATGGTTTTAGAAGTTGCTTTAACTCACTTTTTATACCCTGTGTTACAAAGGGAATTACGATCAAAATTACTGCAAGAATGTAAAGACTGCATAATTAGAGTAAGATTAATTTGTTATGCTCGTAATTTTCACGTGAATTCTTTTTCATTGCAAGTTGAATTTTATAATTTAGTCTTCATGTAAAAAGTTAAATGGATGGCTGAAAGTTGGTCCTTATGCACCTGACTCAACAATGGAAGATGACGAAGATTTTGAAAGCGGAAATGGTCTTCGTGTTTTGGCCATTTCTTATATTCCCGATTGGGAAACAGCTGGTTTTGGAGCTCTTGTTGATGTGGACGGTGAAATGTCTGATTTTATTCGATTGCCTCATGTTTTTAAGAGGAAGACGACTTTTAGAGACAGCGATAGAGAAAATAAGGTTGCATATTGATTTAAACTTATTAATTAAAGCGACGCATTTTTTAAGCAGTTATCGTATATTTTGTAGTTGTCTGAATTATCAAAGCTGAAAAAATTCATAGCAAATAAAAAGCCCCATGTTATATGCGTGGCTGGCGAATCTCGAGAAGCGATGAACATTGTAGCTGATATTAAGGAATTAACAACGGAATTAAGTGAATCGGACCAGCTACCGTTAATCGGCGTAGAACTTTTAGATAACGAATTAGCCAAAGTATTTATGAACTCTAACAAAGCTGTGGTAACTATTTTTATTTTTAAATGCCGGTTTTAAAATTTTCGAGTTTTTAATGCAATGTTTATTTTTAATATAGAGCGACTTCAGAGATTTTCCTCAGTTGCTAAGGCAAGCAATTTCCTTGGGTCGACGAATGCAAGATCCTCTGTTTGAATTTGCCCAATTATGTAATCAAGATGAGGAAATCACTTGTTTGAAATTTCACACGTTACAAGTATGGTTAATGTAATTTTGATTAAAATATTTTTACTTATTTATTCATATTTAATAACTAGGATCAAGTTCCTAAAGAAGAACTTTTGAATTCACTTTTTTTAGAATTTATAAATCGTACCAATGATGTTGGTATAGATGTTAATAGAGCCATTAATAATCCTCATACTGCAAATGCTTTACAATTTTTATGTGGTTTGGGACCTCGTAAAGGCCTTGCTCTATTAAAAGTAAGTTTGTAAGATACTTGACCTTCTTTCATTTACTAATGTTTTTAATAATATGTGAATTTGTAGACATTGAAACAAAATAATAGCCGCTTAGAAAATCGTACACAATTAGTAACTGTTTGTCACATGGGGCCAAAAGTTTTTATCAATTGTGCTGGATTTATTAGAATTGATACAAACGCTCTGGGAGACAGGTACGGTTTTTTATGAATATCTTGTTTAACTACAGTAAATTAACTTGTCGTTTTTATTTAGCACGGAAGCTTATGTGGAAGTTCTTGATGGGTCTCGCGTTCATCCAGAGGCATACGAGTGGGCTCGTAAAATGGCTGTAGATGCATTAGAATATGATGACATGGCCGAAGACGCCAATCCTGCTGGAGCGTTAGAAGAAATTTTAGAAAATCCTGAGAAATTAAAAGATTTAGATTTGGATGCCTTTGCCGAAGAACTTGAAAGACAGGTAATTAATTATTTTTTATTTTGTAGTTTTTTAATAAAATGTTGAATATATTTTTACAGGGTTTTGGCAACAAAAGCATTACTTTGTATGATATTCGTTCTGAGTTAAATAGTCGCTACAAAGATAATCGAATTCCACACAAGGAACCTGAACCTGACGAACGATTTATTATGTTGACAAAAGAAACTAAAGATACTTTATACATAGGAAAATTAGTATTAGGGAGAGTTACTGGTATAGCTCATAGGAAACCCAAAGGCGAACAGTTAGATCAAGCCAATCCAGTACGTAATGATGAAACAGGGTTATGGCAATGTCCGTTCTGCTTAAAAAATGATTTTCTAGAAGTTAGCGAGGTAACAAATTTTTCTGATCGTTGATTTTTTTTAAGGAAAGTTTTATTTACGGCTCATTCTTTTTATTAGGTATGGAATCATTTTGATGCCGGAAGTTGTCCAGGTCAAGCAATTGGTGTTAGGGTGCAACTCGATAATGGCATTTTTGGTTTTATTCCAACAAAATTCATTAGTGATAAACATGTCACGAATCCTGAAGATCGAGTTCAAGTTGGAATGACCTTACATGGCCGAATTGTTAAGATTGACATGGAGCGCTTTGGTGTTGATTTGACTTGCAAATCCTCGGATTTGGCAGATAAAAATAACGAATGGAAGTACGTATTTTTGTTATTTTCTAGCTTTTAGAAAAGCGTTCTTAACGATTTGTATTTTATAAAAGGCCTGCAAAAGATACATATTATTGCCAAGAAGATGAAGATAAAGACAATAAGGTCCACGAAGATCAACGAAAGCGACAAACTTGCCAGCAGTACATTAAAAGAGTTATTGTCCATCCTTCGTTTCATAATATAAGTTTTAAAGAGGCTGAAAATTTGTTGGCGGGCATGGATCAAGGCGAAGTCGTAATTAGGCCTAGTAGTAAAGTAAGAAAATTTTATTTAAAGCGAAGAGTTATTAAAAAAAAAAAAATTGTTTCAGGGTTCAGATCATTTAACAATAACGTGGAAAGTTTGTGATGGAATTTACCACCACATTGATGTTAGAGAAGAAGGAAAAGAAAATGCTTTTAGTTTAGGCCAGTCTTTATGGATTAACGACGAAGAGTTTGAAGATTTAGATGAAATTATTGCTCGTCATGTTCAACCAATGGCTGCATTTGCTAGAGACTTAATGAATTTTAAATATTTTCGAGACGCTAATGGCGGTAAAAGAGATGTTCTAGATAAAATGCTAACTGACGAAAAGAAAAAAAATCCTTCAAAGATTCATTATATAATTTCAGCATGCAAGGTAAATTTTATAAAAATTATTAGAAATTGAAATTTTTTCCATAAACAGAAATTGATTTTCGTTTGATATTAGGATCTTCCTGGAAAGTTTTTGTTATCGTATCTTCCTAGAGTAAAGTGCAGACACGAATATATTTCTACTACACCAGACGGAATGAGATATCGGCAGCAAGTGTTTCCCTCAATTGGTTCATTAATGAAATGGTTCAAAGAACATTTTCGGGATCCAATTCCTGGTGGTAATATATTTTTTGAAAAAAATATTTTGAAGTGCATTACGAATTATTATACTGTATTTGCATTAGGAACACCGAGCCATCATAATCGTACACCAGTTATTGGAGTAACTGCAAATGTAACTGCCACACCAAGCATTAATATTGCTAGTGAGTTTTATCTGTTAATAAGTAACTAAAGATAAATTTCTTTATAATAATTATTTTTGTTTGATTTAAAAGATATTGATCCTCAAACAATACAGAGAGCTGCGCAAAGTTTAAATCGACAAATGTATAATACGTTGTCGCAAGTGGCTAGTCAAACACCGTCAATAAATCAAACAAATTATTCGAATCGCTATGGAGGTTATAGTTTTCATACGCAAACAGTAAGCAAGTTTATAACTTTTCTTTAGACCGCATAATTCATTTGATATTTTAGCCTATGGCCACTCCGATGATGACTCCATCTTACCACGCGATTGCAACTCCGAGTCACGTTATTCAAACTCCTGCTTATCCAGCTACTCCAAGGGCTAACTGGTCTCATCATGCACATACAAGTCATTCGAGTCATTCAAATCACCCAAGCCGTACTCCATCGAGGCCTTCTAATTCGGCGAATAGGTATTTAATAAAATTTTCGTTGTTTGAGTCGCAGTTTTCTTACTTTAAATTTTCAGGCAAGCGGCAGCTGCTACTTCTGAAACTGATTGGAAGAAAGCTGCTGAGTTATGGGCGAAATCACGTCAAGTCAAGCCTAGTGATGGTACACCCAGAGCTACACCTCGCGCGAGTCCCGCTATCAGGTCGAGCAGCACCCCTCGCGTCGATAGTACTCCAGCTGGAGATGCCACACCTTTAATTGACGAGCACTAAAATGGCTTGGTATTTAATTTTTTTTTTTTTGTTTTTTACATATTGTAATATCGCTTTAGATTTTGAATTTCTTTTGAAAGACGGTTATTATTTTATTAAGGTGCTTATTGGTGAAACTGTCATTTTTATATACATATTGTACAAGAACATTTTGACTTTAGTGAGCAATACCAGTATATGTCACTAACTTTCTCTTTTTTAAATAAAACTGTAAAAACATTTTTACAGTAACGTTATCCTTTGAAAAAAATAATGTTTGTTGCCAATTTTATAAATTTGGCAACGTTATGTCGTTTTTAATTTGATGATAAAAGTGCTTGTCCTATTCTGTTATTTAGAAAGTGGATAAAATTAATAATTTAAATATATTGATAATTATTTATTAACATTGTTTTATGATTTAACAATCAAAAATTTGACACAAATGGCGCATTACATTACAAAACGCTAAAAAAATAAAATTTTGAAAGGAATGCAAATGATATTCATTTCCAACACAAATAACGGAACACAATAATTTACGGTATATTAAGTAACGGTTGTTCATCAGATCTTTTAAAAACAGTAAGGCATTAGACTAGAGCTCTAACCAGCTAATACAAAGCGTTAGTATGCAATTTTAGGAATTTTTAATCCTTATTATGGCTGTCACGTTTAAATTGCCGATGCTCCCGAAGTACTCGGCCCATCAGACATCATTTTTTCATCCACTTTCATCACTGGAATTACTCGTTCGTTGGGCTGCGGAGAATCGAGTGGCTGTCTACTCGCTGTTATCGAAAGGATTCCATCGCGAGTGAGCGACGAGATTATAGTCTCCGGATCAACGTTTTCCGGGATCAAATACTTCCTGGAAAATTCTCTCGAGACGAGCCCGTGCTCATCAGCTCGCTCTTCGTGCTTGCAATGAACTGTTACGTAGTTGCCAGATGTTTTCACGTTGATTTCATCAGGAAGGAACTGATTTACGTCGAGGAAAATAAGGAATTTTTCTGAATTCGTTTTGTTTTCCGAAGTGCCGCTGTTGAGTCGTTGGCTGTCATCGAAACGATGACGGGTGTAAAAACGATGAAAAAGCGACGAACGGGCGAAATCCTCTTCATTCACTCCTACTCCAAAATGTTGATCAAATATTTTCGGAAAAGCAGGAGTGTCCCACCAATTATGAAGGAAAGATTCACGCGCTGATGACATGTACGGATAAAAGCCAAATCTCGCCATATTTTATAATAGTACGTACCTGACAACTAATTAACTGTAAAAACAAACGATTCTCTATCTAAAACCTGATCTACTTTGCTCGATATTTGTGGAGAATAATAATTTTTTTTACGGAAAAAAGTAGAGGAAGAGATGGGCGGTGGTTTACCAGCTGTTTATTTAAACGCATGACGTCATGAACATTACTCAGCTGTTAATCGGAGGTACTCAAGGTAAGACTCGTAGGACAACATCACGCGATCTTCGTGGTAAATACCATAGAAACCATTGAAGATTCTAATTACGCCTACACACTATACCTACACCTAAAGCAGTGAATATGAGCCTATTTTTAGTAACCATAAACGAATGCTAACGCGATTTAATATCAAATTTAACGATTGGTACGCGCATTGTCACGCGGTGAATGAAGGTTGCTGATCCAGATGATTAATGATTACTTCAACACCTACCACAATACATTTTTGATGTTTATTTATCCGCTTTTATAGCCATTTTCGCCTTCCTTACTATAGAATTACTGGTAGGATTCGCGCACCAAAAACAAAAACAAAAAAAAAAAAAGCTGCTACATTTTTATGAACGGAAAAATTTTTTTTTTGCAAAATATTTTATTAATAGGATGGTTCTAGGACAACTCGGCTCCGGACCACTGATCCACAACTATCAACTATAGCATGTTTACGAAGGAGCGTAACTTTTAAACAATGAATAAATCAGTAAAACTTTCATGAAAATCCATTA
>JAQGAY010000620.1:0-23263 GCA_034698085.1 Polydesmus angustus | reverse complement strand
TTTTACGCAACAAAAACAAACTACAGAGGTCAGTTGTAAACAACAGGAACAAATTATGGCCGAACGCGACAGTACCTTATCGTATCGACTGGACTTTCAGTTAGTTGACCAACTTCATTTTCTATTTAATTCTAACCAGTATCTGATTAAAAATTTAAACTCAGCCCATTTTTTTTATCGTTAAATGCAATTAGTGTTGAACGAAACAGCAGTGATAGCCAGGGCCATCCAAGAGTTCAATACCTTGACCTGCGTGAAGTGGGTTCCTCGGACCAACGAGACGGACTACGTGTTCTTCGACGAAGCCATGAATTGCAGTTCGTACGTGGGGAAGGAGGGTGGACGTCAAATCATATTTCTAGACCCTCAACATTGCATTCAGGTCAATTCTATTTTACACGAGATGATGCACGCCATAGGTGACCACTGCGCACCTATTACACCTGACTGTCACGGTTGCAATGTTTTCATTTATTTTAAGGTTTTGGTCACGAACACGCACGTCCTGATAGGAGGAAATACGTACACATAGTCTATCACAACATCATATCAGGTTTATTTAGGGTGTCCTACAGAGGACGCACTTTTTAAACAATTAATAAATCAGTCAAATGTTAATAAAAATACATTTGTTTATTCATATTTACATTCAGGAACATCTCCGATTTAATAATAAAAAACAACTTTTGGAATATGACCTCTACAACTGAGTCGGCACGTGTAAACTTGTTCACTTTGGCGGCTGAAGCTTTCGCGGACTTCCAACCTGCGCCTGCCGACTGCATCTCGGCATGTGCCGGCATCTACCGTAGGATTAATGCAAATTTCCTTGCGCGCATTAACACGTGCCGACTCGGTTGTAGAGGTCATAATCAAAAAATTGTTTTTTATTATTAAATCGCAGGTTTTGCGGAATGTAAATTTAAAAAAAAAACAGTTTATTTTAATTAACATTTGACTGAATTTTTAATTGTTCAAAAAGTGCGTACTCCGTGGGACACCCTATACAATTTAAAAAATGTTAATAGGAACTGGCTAGAGGTTTAGCCGGGCCTCTGGTCATTGATAGGGGGCCCCCAAATGAGAATTATTTTTTTAATCGCGCTTGTAATATTATAGGGAATGAAGGCCATTTCGACATCCAACCTTATACCGTCAGTTTGGGTCCTTACGATTTTAACTCCATCATGCACTACCCTAGGTTCGCCTCCAGTCTCACAGGCCCCACCATCGTTCCCAAGAACAGGAACAGGACCCAGCCCATAGGAATGGGCGCCACTTTCACAAAATTGGACATCCACAAAATGAGTTTACTCTACCGGTGTAGCCAACCTACACCCTCCTAAGAAATAACAGCCTAATAAATATCTCAGCCTTCAAAAAATTAATTTTAATTAATTAATTTTAATTAATCAATTTTGCAATTAAAAGTCAATTTTTTTTAAATAAAACGTTTATAACTAAGGTCGAATATTCTATAATATTATACTGTACATTATTATTGGTATTATTGGAAAATGTCAGAGAATTAAAGGTTGAGTAAAATATTATCAATTTTTTTAAAATTAATTATAAATTAACTATCAATTAATTATCAATTAATGTATCAATAATTATTCTAAAGTGCATTTAAAATAGCTTTATAATAAACAATAGCAATAACAAAATTAATTGATTATTCAAAAATGACAAACTATATTATTACATTATTCTATAAAATTTATTTATAAAAGTATAATATATATATAGGTGCGCATTGGTTTACAATTACCGGTAGCACTAAAAATTTTCCTTTTTTTGTTAATTATAAAGGTATTTTTTTTAAAAAAAAGTAGTAATGCAACACTTTTATTTAATCGCGATTTTCTTACTCTGTATTTATAAAGCGGAACTTCAATCGTCAGATGAAGAGGTAAACCTTTTTATAACATTTAATATTATTATTACCGTGTACGCAAATTAGTTTTTAATTTATCTATTTTCCAGACCGATGTTCCCGATGAAGAAGGAGATTATGATTTAACTGACGAAGATTTTGAAAACGCCGAAAACTTTAGTAAAACATTTTTTTTAAATATATTTAAAAAAAAACAATTTAAATTTTATGTTACTGTATTTAATTATTGTAGTTGAAGTCCCCGATGAAAATAGAGATTTCCAACCACTAGGTACACGCAAAATAATTCGAAACATTGTCTGGTTCACTGGAAGACACGCACAAAACACTCACTTATAATAATTACATAATTAATGATTTTATTTTTAGGTGTAGTAATTTAAATTTTGTTTGATTTTTTTTTTTTAAATTGAAGACGACATCATAAGAGACGATGAACCTACGACAGAATTCGCGAAGGTTTTTATTTTTTTAATTTAAAAGTTCTTTGGAGAATTCAAATGTAGGCCTACACCTTTCATTACAAAAACACCCTCTAATAGAGGCAAGCTGTTAGCAACAGGAGTAAATTATGGCCAAACGGGAAAGTACCTTATCGTATCAGAGGGGCTTTCGGTAAGTTTAGAATTAGGGCTCCAATTAACTTAAGCTTAATCCAGTACTGATATACGGTAATCCGACACTGGTTTTTAATTTTTTGGTTTAGGTAAGCGCAAAAGGAAAGTGATAGCGAAGGCCATCCTAACTTTCAATCGTTCCACCTGCGTCGAGTGGGTTCGTCGGACCGACGAGCCGGACTTCGTGGTTTTCGAAGTAAGCAATAATAACTGCAGTTCGAACAAAGGTAGGCATGGTGGACGTCAAACGCTATTCCTAGACCCATTAAATTGTATTTGGGGCGAAAGTATTTTACACGAGATGATGCACGCTATAGGTAATTATACACACACATTCGAGATTGTCCCTGTCTGTCATAGTCGTAAGTCTGTATTTTCTTTCGTTTAAGGTTTTGGCCACGAACATACTCGACCTGATAGAGAAAAACACGTGAAAATAATCTATAACAACCTTTTAGGTGGTTGGATTATAATTTGAAGGATATTTAATATCAGAACTATAGCTAAAGGTTTGGCAGGGCCTTGAGAGAAAAAGCCCCAAATTAGTACAGGCAACCACATTATTGTCGGCCATTTTGCGCCAGTGGTTAAATAAATACGTAAATAATTTTATTGTGGAAAATTGTAAAGAAATGGGACCCTGTGGTCTAGGCCGGTTCTGGTGTTAATTATTTTGCTAATTAGCTTTCACTAACAATAATTGCAATTTTATAGCTACTACAAGACTGGTCAATTTCGATATTGATTATAGTACCGACAATTTAGGTGACTACGATTTTAATTCCCTTATGCACTACCAAAATTGGATTGGCGGCAACCGTAGTACCATCACCATTAAAGCGTTGAACTATGAAGGGTATATGGGGTGTATTGACGGAACGTTTAGCCAATTGGACCTTTGGAAAATTAGAAAGCTGTACGGATGTTAACAAGCAGCATCAACCTTAGATAATTATACTGCTTTCAATTTTTTTTTCTTTATAAATTTATGGCGTTAAAATTATTATCTTAAAAAAATAAATATTATACTTTGGGTTTATTTTCTCTTATTTGCTAATTCGTGTGAACTGGTGTAAATAAATTTCCAGTTCGAAAGTTTTATTTATTAAAATTTGTTTTTTAGATGTAAATAAAAAGCAATATTCATAATAATGGGTATAAATAATGCGCTCATTTTTAAATATTTTCCCATCATTAAGAGCAATATATTTTTTTAAATGTTTCGATCAAAAACTAATTCAAAAAAAATGTATAGAACCATTAGCATTTTCATTAAACACTTTAGCTAATTTATACATAATTATATAGGAATTTTATTTTGCGATAATTTCGTAAGCTTTTATAGAAGTGAAGCAAAAATTATTACAAATTATGTTTTCTGATACCGTAAATCAATTAAGTTTTAAGTTGCAAAACTAAAACAATAATTATTATAGACATTTAAAAAAAAATGAAAGTGGTTTATAATCAATCAACGAAAAGATATAAATTAAAATGGCAGACAAGATAAATAGATTTATTTTGATAATAATTGAGAAACATTTGTAAACTATATACATAAATGTGGATTTGCCTAAATATAAACAACGCGCAATTCCTTCCTCTTTTTTTTTAAATAATTAGTTTGAATTTATTTACCGACAAAATATGAAAACATTCAATTATATAGGCCTACTCACGTTCTTTCTAATTGGAACTCATGCCACTTTTAATTTTAAAACTCAACTGGAGATTGAAAAAGTAACATTCATTCAAATTTTTATTATATCAACCTCATGTATTTAAATTAGATTATTTATATAAGTAATATTTAGATTTAATTTAAAAAAAAGTTTAACCATTAAGTTTTTTTTTTTTTTTTTTTGTTAAAAAAATTATCTCCGAATAATTATGTGCTATACTTTTAGAAAGATGTTTCTGAAGATGTTCCATTAACTGAAGAAGATTTCCAAAATGGGGCAAAAATTAGTAAAAAAAAAACAACATAAGTTTTCTAATTAAAATTATTTTTTTATTTAATTAATTCAACGTGTAATTAGTTCTAACAGCTCCTGATAAAAAACAGCTTCTTCCATTTGATTTAACAGGTAAGAGCTTCCATTGAGTTGCAACTAAAATTCGAAACATTTTTTATTAATTTTTTAATCATAATGTTTTCTATTCCTTAATTGAAATACATGATAAGAATTTTTTTAAAAAAAATAACTTTGTTTTTGTATTGATTCATTTTATGTGTACCCAGACGACATCATTAGAGAGGAAGAAAACGAACTTGAAAGCTTCGCCAAGGTTTCATTTAATAATTTATTTTTATACCATAATACTGTATATTATGTGGCTTAAGCTATTCATTATACAGTAATAATTTTTAATGAACGGTAGAGAGCATACGTTAACCGACTGTGGGATAAAGGAATTGTGCCTTATGAAGTCGGGAGTTCCTTCAGTCAGTTCATTATGTTCCGTTCAATCGAGTCGTAAATTTTTAGTTTTTGTTTCCAGCTGGAAAGGAACGAGCTGCCATCGCCAGAGCCATACAAGAGTTCAACGAACTGACCTGCGTCCGTTGGATCCCAAAAACGAATGAAAGGGACTACGCCTTCTTCTTTAAATCGGACAGATGCAACTCGAAAATCGGGAAATTGAACGGGTGTCAGTTGATCCTGCTCAACAGCGACTGTGGGAAAGAAGTGCTTCCCATTTTGCACGAAATGATGCACACGATAGGTAAAAATTACACGGTGGTTCAACAAAAAGTAGACCAAAACTTTATCTCGATGTAATATTAAAATAAAGTTTGGTTTACATTGGTTTTTTGCTAACAATTAATTACCGGTTTAATAATATTTAATTATTGCATTCTTTTGTTGTTGTCAGGTTTCGTGCACGAACAGAACCGACCAGACCGAGATAGTTACGTGAATATAAAGCCGACCAACATCAAATTGAGTTAATAAAATAATAATAATTGTTAAATCAATTTTTTTTTTTTTTTTTTGATATTAATATTATTTTTGATGGCGACAGATGGTGAGAAAAATTTTCAGATTGACAAAAATTCCAAAGCGGTGATGTCTTACGACTTTAATTCCATCATGCACTACAATGCTTATGCCTTCAGCAAAAACCGGG
Organism: Polydesmus angustus; assembly: GCA_034698085.1. NCBI lineage: Eukaryota > Metazoa > Arthropoda > Diplopoda > Polydesmida > Polydesmidae > Polydesmus > Polydesmus angustus. The sequence continues at coordinate 17,617 of JAQGAY010000620.1, read as the reverse complement.
ACCTTCCAACCATCATCCCTAAAGATAGGAGCAAGATAATCCAAAGAGGACCCACTTTTAGTAAATTAGACCTTGCTAAAATTAAAAAAGTCTATAATTGTTGATGCATTATTTTTTTTTTATAACTCTCGCGTCTTGTAAAATCTGTTTACTTTCCAATTTTAAATTATGACTTCCTCTTTTAATTTTGAAACCGAAAAAAAAACAAAATTAACATTAAAACAACATTGAAAATTAATGTTTTTGTCGCACTTTGGGCCTCACGCTCATTTTAACCTGTATTTTACATTGATTTCAGAGAAATCAGTTAGTTTTAGAGTAAAATATTTCAAAATTGCTTTCTCAATTAGTATTTTTCCGTTCTCCCGTTTTTGCCCTTCGTAAAAATAAATAATAAATTTTAAAAAAAAATAAATTTTAACCAAAATTAAGTTGCACAAAGCCAAGTAACGTTTTAAATAAATGTCAAACTCCCCATAATCCATTAATCAATAAGTAATAATTAAAATGATTAAATTATGTACCGGTAGCATATTAAAATTTAAAAGTTTTTATAATTTATTATTTTTCTTTAATATCAATTTTTGTTCTTTTCGTAAACAATAGGGTTTGCAACCAATAAATCACCTTAATGTATGAAAAAATCGATTTATCTCAAAATTATTTGATAAGTAAAAATATACCGCATATAGAAATAACGTTAGTTGGAATTTGGTAACTTTATCTGCAGTATTTTAACTTTATTTAAAAAGTTAATTTTTAATTTCTTTCTTTAAAATTATTGATGATGAAACATTTTTATTTGTTCGTCATTTTTTGTCTATTTGAAGTTGACGCTTTTAAAAGCGAATGTAAACCGATAGATCGACGTACCATTGAAAAGGTAATAGACTTTAAAAATAATTTAATAATACGAGTAGCTTATTTTTATTTTCAAATAATCAATTTTTTTTTTTGGCCATATAATAATATTAAAGAATAATAATTATTGCGTATAGCGAGTATATGTTGGTGATCATCTTTTATGGAAGAAAGGAATTATACCTTACATCACGGATGTTAAATTCAGTTAATCTGCCACTTCCGTTTCATTAATAATTATTTGAGTTTTAAATGTTTCATTTTTTGCTTAGCTCAACAACAGCGCGGAATGATCGCCAAAGCAATAGCCGAGTTCCATGCAAAGACCTGCATTCGGTGGAAAGATAGGTACAATGAGAAAGATTTTGTATTTTTCACTCAAGCCGATGATTGCGGTTCGTTCATCGGGAGACAATCCGGGATGCAGAGAATCAATTTAGGCCGCCACTGCTTCGGTTTCATCACGCTTTTGCACGAAATGATGCACACCATAGGTAAACTCATTATTGAGAGCTATTTATTAAGTAAGTTTCCCTCATCAAGAAAATATAAAATAATAATGACAAAATTACGAACAATATTTATTTACTTTTGTGCACTATTTTTCTCCATACACTGTAATTTGCGCCCTTTTCTAAGCATTTTCGGTACCTAAACAACAGCTTTTTGACAATCACTACATAAAAATCTGCCGCCAATTTTTGCTGATCATTTTTTTTTTTTTTCAATTTTAATAAATAAATTTAAAAATATTAAAAAAAAACTGATAAAAAAGAATTGGAATACAAATTAAAAATAAATTGGAAAAAAAAATTGAATAAAAATGTTGGAAAAAAAAACAAAAAAAAAAAAAGTGCCAAAAAATTGGTAAAAAAAAAAAAAAATAATAAAAAAAAGTGAAAAAAAATTTAAAAAGAAGTTTGAACATCAAAAAAATATTGGTATAAAGGAATTGGTAAATAAATTTTTAAAAAATGTAAAAAAAAATTGATGAAAAAAAAAAATGGGGAAAAAAATTGATCAGCAAAAATTGGCGGCAGATTTTTATGTAGTGGTTGTGAAAAAGCTGTTATTTGGGTACCGGAAATAGTTGGAAAGGGTGCAAATTACAGTGTATCTAGTTTAATAGTGAACAAAAGTAAATAAATATTGTTTGTAATTTTATAGTTATTATTTTGCTTTTTCTTGATGAGGGAAATTTACTTAATAAATAGCCCTCGTATTTATATAAAGCAAAAACCTGTACGAACATTAACCACACGATTCCGCCTTAGACAGGCTTTACTGTATTGCCTATTAAGATTTTATTATTATTTTAAAGGTTTTGCGCACGAACATAACCGACCGGACCGAAATAAATACGTGACTATAATGGACCAAAACATTAGACCAGGTTTGAATTATAGTTATAAGGTTATTACCAGAAATATGAAATAATTGATAGTATCTTTTTTATGGTGATGGATGCAGAATGCCGATTTAATTTCGACATCGTTCCCGGAAACACCCCAGTCTTAGATTATGATTTCGCTTCTATCATGCACTACGCCCCTTATGAGCACAGCAAAAATAGATCGTCGCTTCCTACCATCGTCCCTATTGACAAGAGCAACGTCATCCTGATGGGACCAACCTTTAGCAAATTAGATGTGAAGAAAATCAGAAAGGTCTACCACTGCGATGGGTAAAATCGAAAACATTTCAAGATTTTTAAATTATAAGGAAATTTATAATACGTTTTATATGAAATAAATTTAAAGCTTGTTTAAGTCTACGAAGTAAACCTTATTGTGATTTCCATTATCGACATTAATTATTGCGATACGTAAATTTGAAAACAAACTAAATAGCGATTGAAAAAGTCGATTCAATAACTCGAAAAATCGATTACTGAATTTTAAAAATTAATTATCAAACCTCTAAAAATCGATTATTAAATTCTAAAAATTTAAATAGCCTACACGTAGTTAATTATTTCAATTATAAATAAGGAAGCAAAATGGTTACTAGTTTGTTTGAAGGAAGCACTAAAAATGGTTCGATATCAACTCATAATACCTGCGGCAAAACAGCAGTTAAAAATATACATAGCAATTATTATTTATAAACATTAAAAGTCATTAATTACAATTTATTATAACCGATTTCTTTTTATGTAACAACCACGAGCAATTATTAAATTGTTTTTGTATTTTATTAATTTAAAGCTTATAACTTTTAGCTATTGTTTTGTTAATGAATAAATTAAAATAATTATTTTTTTTAAAAAATAGATAAATTTAAAAAAAAAAATTGACAACAACAAAAAAATGTGTATATATATAGAAGTTCAGGTATAGATGTATAACCAGTAGTATTATTAAAACTATTCTATTAAAAATATTTTCTTCAATTTTATTATGAAATATATTTTTTATTTTCTCGCAATTTTCCTACTCGTAGCTCATGCTAGTAGCAGTAGTAACAGGAAAAGAAACCCTGCAGCTAAAGCTTCAGGCAAAACGGTGACTTTTCTTGAACTTTTCTAAACTAAGTTTTTTTTTTGTAAATGTTGCAGTTGGTTTAATTAGTTTTATGAATGTAATAATAATATTGTACGAATAATAAATTTATACTCAGGAAGATATTAATTTGGATGACGCTGGACCACCTTTAACCGAAGAAGAATTCCAAGCGAGCAAAAAACTTGGTAAAAATTAATCTGAATATTTTAAATTTGTCTAGTATTAAATCAAAGTCTTATACCGGTATAGTCTTTAAACCTTACGATCCAAACGATCCCCAAAAAGGTATGTTCGATTTAAAATTATTGATAAATGTAATTAAAAATTAAGTTTTATAATTTAAAATATAAAATTTAATTTGATATTGTTTTCTGCTTAAATTTTGTAATTTTTTTTAATGAGTCTTAAATTAATTATCATTATTGTTTTGTTTTTTTGTGGTCATTTTAACTGTTTGATTCAATGTTACATCATCATCATTATCAAGATGGATACATATAAGAAAAAAGGAATTTTTCTTAATAAGTTATTCACATAGTTAATAATAACTTTATATTTAAAATAAATAAATACATTTGTGAGAATATGTTTTAATGAAATAAACTTTCTTTGAATTTAATTTTTTGTTGCTACAAATTTAATCCACAGTTGACATTACAATTTTAAAACGTTTGCTTTTAAGGGCTGATAATCCATGACATTAAAAGTGTGCAAGTGGTACCCTAGAATCTTGCAGAAATCTACTGTATTACCTTTGACCTTTTCTTAACCCCAGCATCATACACTATCAGATTCTGCTTGCTTAGACTTCCAGTCCCAAAATTGCAAATGTCAAATGTGGATCACCCACAAATCAAATAAATGCTATTTAAATGCAATTAATTTGTATTTATTTCCAGGTAATGGCATCAACAGTGAGGACTTTAACACCCCAAAACAACATGCAAAAGTAATTATTAAATTTAATATTGTTATTGAATATGAGTTACTCAACGAGCAAAAACTCACAGCGACAAATGGTAAAAGATGGCAATAAACAATGGCCCGATGGAATTGTACCTTACAGGTTTCAAAGAAAATATTGTAAGTGAATAAATTCCCGCTGCATTTAATTTACTTTTATAAATCCCGAAGGGTTAAATTTAGCTGGTGAGCAGCGATTGGCTGTGGCCAAGGCCATTCTCGAATTCCATAATAAGACCTGCATCAAATGGGTAAGGTGGAAAAATCATACGGATTACGTACTTTTTATCGTAAAAAATGTAAGAGAATGCTATTCCACACTTGGAATGAAAGGTGGAAGACAGCTCATAGTACTAAGTGAATATTGTTTAACTAAATTATACATCATAGTGCATGAAATGATGCACGCAATAGGTAAACAATTAATAATTTGTAGCTTATGGTTTTGAAGGATTCTTATTAATAACTATATTTTTTTTTGTAAGGTTTTGCGCATGAACATCAGCGAACAGACCGAGATAAATACGTGTGGTTATTTTACTGGAACATAAACCAAAGTAAAATTTCAATTTTTGTTTTTTTTTTTTAAAAAAAGAAGGTAATTCTTATAATTATTAATCATGTCACGATCATATGTCAGCTTTCAAGTCTGACTTTGACATAGACAACAACACCTACACAATCAATAATTACGACTTCAAATCTGTCATGCACTACCCATCCAACAGCTACGCTATTAGGCCAAAAATCGGTACTATAGGAGCCTATGACACCAACGTTGTTATCCAGCCGGGAAGTACTTTCAGCGAATTGGATGTCAAGAAAATCAGATCAGTGTACAATTGTGACCCGCTCCGGGGTCCAATTTTTTAAGCTTCAGCGGGTTAACATTTTGATGAGAAATAAAAATTGTCGGCAAAAAAAAAAAAAATTAAAAATATTTTTGAAAAAAAAAAGATTTTTATCGCTCTGTTTATGTGATTTCCATGTTATTATGTATTTATACATGTACTGTATATTGTTTAAAATAATATATAAGTTGATTGTCTTTTAATTGATGAGTGAATTGGCCAAAATAGAAGAAATATTTTATGTTTAATCTGTCGATCACCCATTGAATTAATTACCATAATAAACCCTCAGTTACTTTCTACTTAAAAGTGTTTGATCTTTTCACGTAACTTCCTACAATTTTGTTCAATTCAAGTTTCAATATCTTGAAAATGTCGAAAACACAATCCTTCAAATCAATTACGAAATCGCAAAATTTAAGCATTGCTGGAAGTCAACTTCATGGAGAATGTATTGTACATAAATAAACAGAAAGTTATAATCAAATTAAATTTTGTTAGTGAATATTGGGTGACTATTATTATTGGCGGTGAATGTTTTGTACGTGGGAAAGCATCCCAAAACTAAACTATAAATCATAAATAAAATTATTAATTTAACAATACCGGTACCGGTAATTAAAAAAGTAATTTGAAAATGTTTTATCAATTATCGTAAAGCTTATAAAAGCAATGCATTATTAATTAGGATAATAATTAATTAACATAAATAAATTTAAAAACAATGCGGTTTAAATTATCAATAAATTAAAATAGTGTGCAAGCATTAGATTTATACTGTTACCCAAAATAAACAGTTAAAAATATACATAAAAATTTATTAACCATAAAGTCATTAATAATAATTACTAATTGTTATAATTGATTTCTGTTTATGTAACAACCCTAAGCATTAATTTATTAAAATGGTTTTTGAATTTTATTAATTTAAAGCTTATAATTTTTAGCTATTGTTTTGTTAATGAATAAATCAAAATAATTATTTAAAAAAAAAAAAAAGATAAATTAAAAACAAAAATTGACAACAACAAAAAAATGTATATATAGATACAGTATATATTTATAAGTCCCGATATAGATTTATAACTAGTCTTATTATTGAAACTATTCCATTAAAAAAAAATTCTTAATTTTTATTATGAAATACCGGTATATTTTTTTTTTCTTCGCAATTTTTCTACTCGTAACTTATGCTAACACGGTGACTTTTCTTGAACTTATTCTAAACTAATTTTTTAAATTAATTTTTAAGTTAGTTAATGCTGCAGTAGGTTTATTTATTTGCGGTACTAATAATAATTTTATTCACAGGAAGATATTAATTACGATGAAGTTGGACCACCTTTAACCGATGAAGAATTCCAACAAAGCAAAAAACTTGGTAAAAATTCCTTTTTAATATTTTAAATCTGTTTTAAAACATAATTTTATAGTTTTTAAACCTAACGATTCAAACGATCCCCAAAAAGGTATGTTCGATTTAAAATTATTAATAAACGTAATTAAAAATTAGCTTTTAAACGAATCCCTTATTAATTTAAATTAAATGTTATTTACCTCTCATTATTTTTTTTTTGACATTATTTTCCCCGTTTACTTCAATTTGGCATCATCATCATCAAGATGGATATACATAAGAAAAAAAAAAATAATTTTTCTTTATATTCACATAACTAATAACGTTTCATATTTAAAATGAATAAATATGTGATATTATGTTTTAATGAAATAAACTTTTTTTGAATTTAATTTTCTGTTGCTACAAATTTAATCCACAGTTGACATTACAGTTTTAAAACGTTTGCCTTCATTAAGGCTGATAATGGATTAATAAAAAAGTACCCAAAAATCTTGCAGACATCGACAGTATTTCCTTTGACCCACCTTAACCCCCGCATCATAACACTAACTGTTTGCTTAGACTTCCTAACCTAAAATTGCAGATTTCAAATAAATACTATTTACATGTAATTAATTTGTGTCTATTTCCAGGTAATGGCATCAACAGTGAGGACTTTAACACCCCAAAACAACATGCAAAAGTAATTTTTTAAAAAAAATAATAATAATTTAATATTGTTATTGAATAATAATTATGAGTTGCTAAACGTGCCAATAACTCACAGAGACAAATGGTAAAAAACCCCAAAAGACAATGGCCCAATGGAATTGTACCTTACAAGCTTCAAAAAAAATATTGTAAGTGAATAAATTCCCGCTGTATTTAATTTACTTTTATAAATTTCGATGGGTTAAATTTAGCTCGTGAACAGCGATTGGCTGTGGCTAGTGCCATTCTAGAATTCCATAATAAAACCTGCGTCAAGTGGGTAACGTGGAAAAATCATACGGATCACGTATTTTTTATTGTAGAAAATATAGGCCGATGCAAATCTGCACTTGGAAAATCCGGTGGAAGGCAGCTCATTACACTAAGTGAAAATTGTTTAACCAAATTACACATCATAGTGCACGAAATGATGCACGCAATAGGTAAACAACTATTCGAAAAGAGAAAAAAAAAACTTAAAATAATTAATAATTTGTAGCTTATAGTTTTGAAAGAGTTTTATTAATAACTATGCTTTTTTAATGAGGTTTTGCGCATGAACACCAGCGAATAGACCGAAACAAACACGTGTCGGTTTCTTATTGGAACGTAAACAAAAGTAAAATTTCTATTTTTGAATAGAAGGTAGCCTAATTTATCTTTTAATTAACCCAATCACGATCATGTCAGCTTTCAGGTCTGATTTTGACATAATCAACGACACCTACCCAATCGACTCCTACGATTTTAAATCTATCATGCACTACCCGTCCATCAGCTTCGCTATTAGGCCAAAAACACCTACCATAGAAGCCCTCGACGTGTTCACTGTTATCCAACCGGGAAGTACTTTCAGCGAATTGGATGTCAAGAAAATAAGAAAAGCTTACAAGTGTGATCCGCCCCGGGGCAAAAAAAAAAAAATATCCGGTAAATAAAAATTTGTCCGCGAAATAAATAATTAATAATTTTTCCTGAAAAAGTTTTTATCGTTCTCTTTTTGTGATCTCCGTATTATTATTTAATATATTTTAAAGTTGTGCTTAATAAAATTATGTTTAAAAAATAAATAAATTGGTTGTTTTTAATTGATTTGTGAAGCGGCAAAAATAGAAGAAATAATTTATGTTTAATCTATCGATAACCCAATGAATTAATTACCATAATAAACACTACTTTCTACTTAAAAGTTTTTGATCTTCCTACATTTCTTTTCAATTCAAATCTTATTCTACCATCTTGAAAATATCGAAAGCACAATCCTTCAAATCAATCACGAAATCGCAAAATTTAAGCGCTGCTGGAAGATAATTTTATGGAGAATGTATTGTTCTGTACATAAAAATAATAAGCAGAAAGTTATAATAAATATTAAATTTTATTGGTGAATCTTGTGTTATGATTATTATTGGCAGTGAATGTTTTGTACGTGGGAAAGCATCCCGAAACTAAATTATAAAAAATAAACCGTAAATAACATTATTAATTTAGCAATAATTAAAAAGTAATTTGAAAATGTTTTATCAATTATCGTAAATATTAAAGCTTATAAAAGCAATGCATTATTAAGGGATAATAATTAATTCACATAAATAAATTTAAAAACAATGCGGTTTAAATTATCAATAAATTAAAACAGTGTGCAAGCAATAGATTTATATCAGAAAAATTTGACACACAAACACTTGCACAATTATTATAAAAGTCGCGTGGTTTGTTAAGTTTGCATTCAATATTTTTTGAAATTTTAAATATACCGTATTTATTGTTGCAAGATATTTATTATAAAAATTATTATGAAAAATTGTAATTTGCTCGTCATGTTTTTACTCGGAGCTCAAGCACATAAAACTATGCAGGAACACGAACCTCAACTTGCCATAGAAAAGGTGAATTTCATTTTATAATTTTAAATCAAAGTATTAAGTAAATATTAATAATTTATTATTCTAAAATATGATTTACTATTTTTTGTTCTAACAAACACTAATATAAAAAATATAATTTTTAGAGACAAATGATAAAAGATGGTTTAAAACAATGGCCCAATAGAAAGGTTCCTTATTTGATTGAAAATACATACAGTAAGATAATAATTTCCCCGCTATAATTTTAAGATACTGTTTCTAAATCTATTTTAGATCGTATCCAGCGATTGGCTGTGGCCAGAGCCATCGAAGAATTCCGTAATAAGACCTGCATCAATTGGGTCGAACGAAAAGATGAAACGGATTTCGTATATTTCATGTTAACACCTAAAGGCGCCTGCTATTCAGACGTTGGAATACAAGGTGGCCTGCAGGTCATAGGGCTAAGTGCATATTGTTTAACCAAGTTGTACGTAATGTTGCACGAAATGATGCACGCAATAGGTAATCTACTCAGAAATAAATTTGAAATCGTTAATAATTTTATTATTATTTTTAAAGATTATTATTAATAGCTACGTGTATGTTGTTTTGTTTTTTCTTTTCTTTTTTGAGGCTTTCACCATGAACATCAACGAACAGACCGAAATAAATATGTGAGGATATTTCCTGAAAACATACGTAGAAGTAATATTTTAAAAAAATTTAATCTTTCAATTAATTAAATCGTGATAATGACAGTTTTCAGGCATGAGATGGATATACAAAATGATACCTATCCGGTAACATCTTATGACTATAAATCCATCATGCACTACCAACCGAAGAGCTACATCTACGATATTAAGCCGAAAAAAGGTACTATAGAACCTCTCGACAAGAAAAATGTTATCCAGATGGGAAGTACCTTCAGTGAATTGGATGCCAAGAAAATCAGAATGGCTTACAATTGCGAGCCGCTTCGGGGGCCAATTTTTTAAACCTCCGCGGGTTAACATTTTGAAGGAAAAAATGTTTTTGAAGAGAAATAAAAATAATTTAAGAAATTTTTCCTGAAAAAAGTTTTTTTATCGCTCTGTTTTTGTGATCTCCGTATTATTATTTATATACCGGTACTGTATTTCAGAGTAGCGCTTATAAAAACAAATGTTTAAAAAATAAATAAGTCTTTAGGTCAAATTCAAATTTAGAAAAATTCAATAATACACGGTAATAAAAAAAAATCACAATAATTATTATTCAAGTGAATTTCTCCCATAATTTTGTTTTATTTTTTTTGGAATATAATAATTTTTATTTTAGGTTTAAAATTTTCATTAAAAAATACATCAAATATTATAATTATTTTGTCCCATCAAATAAAAAAAACTTGGATTATAATTTTTTTTTTCTAACTAAACGTGTAAATATTATAGTGTCGCGACGTTCCTCTCGCAAATTAATGATAATAAATCGGTGATTAACAATAATAAAAGTGATTCGATTAACTTTCGCAACTGAGAATACAAAAATCGGTCCTCTTTCTTAAACCATACCTCCTCCCTCACGTGTCGACCAATAAAAAAACAGAACAAGAAAAAAAAATATGTGATCGCAAAATAATAATTATAAATGCTTAATAAAAATGAAGAATGTAGTTTTTGTGTGTGAATGCAACAAGTGAACTCTTTTATTTGTCCGAGCCTGAATCGCTGTCACTTCCGCTACCGTCGCTGTCACTATCATCGCTGCTGCTTCCGGAACTTCCGTCCTAAAAAACATAAAAACAAAATACTTTATTTTATTTTTGTGCTTATTAAGGGAACTGACACTCGCGCGCGCCAAAAAATCAAAAATTGCCAAAAGATATGAAAAACGAAAATTCAAAAAGTATTTGAGATTAATAAATTCAATATTTAAGAAATTAAACACTCTTAAATTATAAAAATAAATTTGTAAAATTAAAAAAAGTAAATTCTAAAATCGAAGCCAATAATACTAAAATAATAATAACAAATGAAAAACTTAATTAAATTTGATTTTTAAGATGATTTAAATTTTATTAAAGATAATATTTTATTCTATATTTTCACAACAACTTCATTAGCATTTGGAAAGAGGAGAGTTTCGTGATTTTCAACGTCCGAAAGAAGTACCTTGGTGTTGTCGGAATCGGAGTTGGAGCTATCGGAATCGGACTTTGAATCTGAGCCCGAACCCGAACGATCCGAGTCGTCGTCATCGGAGGATTCAGAGTCAGAATCGGAGCTGCTTTCTTCGTTCTTTTCGCTTTCGTCCTCTTCCTCGCTCACCACCTCCAACTTCACTTTCTTGCTGTTGTTGTTCATCGCCACTTTGGCCCCTCCTCTTTTCCCTGCTTTCATCTGCTGGTACGTCACCTGGTCCTCCTTGTTCAAACTCTAAAAAGCAAATTAAAAATCAAGATTTAAAAACATCCAGAACAATCCTTTAAAAACAAAAAAAAAGACACTTACGGAAACGAATTTAGCTAAATCCTTGTTATATTTCTTGACCAAGTCTTTGGCTCTCTTCTTGTATCTCTCCTGCTCGACTGGCGCCAGTTCCTTCCATCGTCTTGAGATCTCCACCATGCGAAGTTTGGGCTCGATTTGCAAGCGAGAAATGATCTCGGTCGTGTACAGCAGGTATCCGGATCTACATTAAAAAGCGTTTATGAAAAGAGATTATCGAGATAAACTAAACAAGATTTTTGAAACTTACTGAGGGGGTTTCTTGGGTTCTCCTTTGAACAGCTTGCTCTTCTTCTGAGGAGAATGAGCCGGTTCGCGCGGAGTAGAAGCAGCGATCGGTTCTTTCTTGGCATTTTCCGCCAACTTTTTGTATTTATCCTTTTTCTTCTCGCTCAGTTCTCCATATTCACGAGCAATGAGCCTGGTGAGTTCCTGTTCCGATTTGCCCGGGTAGTTAGCTCTGTATTGAGGCAGCTTCTCTTGCTGATACAAGAAGAGCGCGGAGAGAGGCTTTTTGGGCTTAGCCCCGCTTACTTTGGCCTCCACCGGGTGAGTGGAGTACGAAGAGAGCTTAGTGGATGGGGACTTGGGGGCGGCTATGGTTACTTTCTTCTTTTTGCTGGTCTTTTCCTCCTCCAGACGGCGCTGGGCATCTTCGGGGAGCGAAGCTAAATAGCTGGCGTAGTCTTTTTGGTAGCGCTCAGTTGCCTAGCAACGCAAAAAAAAACAAAAAACGTTAACAATACTTCATACACGCCAAATCAGAAATAATTAATTGAGAAGCGAAGGTAAAACTCGCCTCTAGTGCTTGTTTGGTGTACAGCTGTCTTTCTTTCTCGCTCATCTCCTTCCATCGCCTGCTGATCTCTCCCATCTTTTCTTTGCTGGGGAACTCCTTCAGTTCTTTCAGCATTATTTTAGAGTACAAGCTGTAGCCAGAACTAAAATACAAACAAAAAATAAAGAATTTTCGATAACAAAATAAAAACATTACAATAATTGAAGTTAATTTTAAGTTTTAAAATCTTTGTAAATTTCTTTTTAATTTAAAAAGTATTTAGTCTACAAAAGTAAAAATTATAGAAAAAGTAAACCTCATTCACATTGCAAGACTTAGTAAAACGATAACGATAGAACGCAATACACGTATTTAAAAACTTCAGAATTGTGAACTCACTTTGGTGGTTTTTCTGGTTTTCCGTCAAACTTTTCCATCAGATCTTTTTCAGCCTTGCTGATCACGGATTTCGAGTTCTCAGACTTGAACTCTGGGTTTTCCAAGCACATTTGCTGAAGCGTCGCCTGTTAATAGTAAAAAAAAATATATCTATTTAAACCAATTCGACTCTGAACATTCAAACAGTTTTAAAATAGTCCAAAAAAATCGAAAGCAAAAAGTATACTCAAAATTGAAGCTAAGTTGTACGTACCGTGTATCTCTGCTCGTCCGTCACTGCCTTTCGAATCCACTTGACTCGTTTGCTGTCCGAAAGATTCTTCCACTGCTGACGATATTTATCCTCGTATTCTTTTTTATCGGACTGAAAAACAATTATTAAATTAAATTACAAACAACTTCAAATTTATTTCTAAACATTAAAAATTAGCAAACAAAACCAGTTTACACTCTGGTAAAGCATTATACAGTATTAAAGTTTCAAGCCTCACTCACCGGATCAAGATTTGTGTGTTTTGTCATCTTCTCGGCTAAGAACATGAGCATGGCAGTTCGTGGCTTGGGTGGTCCAGGAATTTTCGGTCCGTTCTTGCTTCCAGTATTAGCTCCTCCGCCGCCTCCACCACCACCGCCCCCGGTTCCACCTCCTCCGTGACCTCCACCACCTCGATGGTCGTCACCGAACATGTCTGGATGTTCCTCTCTGAAAATTCAAACATGACAAATTAAATCGAAATAAAAATTATTAAAGTCCATTAAAAATATAATTACTTGAACTTCTCCATTAAACCTTTGTACGCTTCGTTCTCTTGTTCGTAGCTCTCCTTGTATTTTTGCTATACCCAAACAAAAAAAAAAGAATTTTAGTCATTACTCTAAAAATTTCAAGACGAGCTCAGGAATAATTTTAACTCTCACCTTTTTCCTCTCGGGAAGTTCGGCAAACTTTTTAGCCAAAAGTTTGGCTAGATCTGTCATAGACATAGCTGGGTTTTCGTTGCTGTATTTCTGTCTCTTCTCCAAAAAGTATCGGAAATAAGGAGTGAGCGGTTTTTTGGGTAGATCTGGATGCTTATTCTAAAAACAAGAACAAAAAAAAAACCAATAATTACTCCAAAGCAATTAATAAAATCAATAAAGAAATAAGACGATCTAACATACCTTGCTTTTAGCATTATTGAATGTGGTCCAAGGTCTTTTGGACCAAACTTTGGCATCATTCACCAGTTCCGTCATCGTTCGATAACGGCGCAGCTAATATAGCAAAAGGAAAGAAAAAAAAACAAAATTAAAAAAAAAAAAATTACCGATACATTAAAATTAACATTAAAGATACATTATTTTTAATTAATTTTGAATTTCAAAATACACTGTACAGTATTTAAACACTTTCAAAAACTTGCTTTCGAAGCTAAAATAATATTTCCTTTAAATTTTAAAAACTTTACTTTCCAAATTTCTAAAAATCAGATTGATTTTGGGTTCCAAAAAAAACCGTCTACTTCGGAACCAAAAATTTTAATTTGTTAATCTATAAAATGATTCAAGAAAACAACTACCGATAACCAAACAATTTCGAATTTTCATCCCTTTCTAGGCTAAAAAAAAATCTGCTGTATACAAACTTTAATTTTCTGAATCCTTAGATAAATTTTATGTACTTTTTATTAAAACAAGTAAGCGCGCGTAAGGTTGAAAAAATAATTAATATCGATATGGCAGATTGACTCGTCCGAGTGCTATAAAACAGTAGCAAGGCTTTCACGCGCTCTCGTAACTGTTCCAAAGCCGAAATTACGCGCTTTCCAACGCTCCACGTCAGCTTTCTCAACTCAAAACACCAAATTCAAACCCCACGTGTACTATTCCGATCCATAATAATTATTAACCCTTAAAATTCTCAAAAAAAATATTATTTCTATTAATTATTATTTTACCTTGGTGATGATTTCGGCCCACTTTTGTTTGCATTCGAGAGCCGAACGTTCTCCAAACTTGACAGTATCCCAGTCAATCTTCTCCATCTGCGTGGTGAACTTGACGCTGTCATTCTTCGGCATGATCATGCTGAGGCGTTCGATCAGCAAAGCCAACTCTTCGTCCGGCCATTCTACAAACACGAAGAGCGTTAACCTCTCCCTCTCTTTCTCGATGAACGCGATCAGCTGTTTCAATACTCACCGACTTTGACGATACCCTTCGCCGGCACCACGGCGACCGCTAAACCTCCAGCTACCTTCTTCTTCTTCGACGGACTCTCCGCTGTGAAAAAACAAGGTCAGGCAAGAATGAAAACGAGTTCACTTCTCAAGAAATTTTTTTTTTTACGTTAAAAAGAATGAGAAGGGGAGAAGAAAAAAAAAACCGCTCATTTACGGTACAAAATTTCTGTTTTCAACGAGAAAAAAAAAATCACCAAAAATTTTTTTAAATTTACTTATGATCAAACAGCCGAAAAAAAAAGTTACAAATTTTTTTTTTTTTAAAAAATAAAAGTCATCAACATAAAATAAATAAAAAGTTTAAAAAAACGTGTTCAATATTTACATTGAAAAACAAATTATTTTTTTTTTCATCCCTTTTATAATCGAACAAGTTTATTGGAAAAACCAAACCACGCTAAAAAAAAAAATTAAAGCTGCTAAAAATAATCCAAAAAAATCAATAAAATAATAAAACCTATAAATGAATAAAAATAAATTCACTCTATAACCTCTTTAAAACTCCCAAAAAAAATTTACAGTACAATGATCAAAAGGCCGAAAAATTTCAACAAAAAATAATTACCAGTATAAATAATTTTTTTTTTTTTTTAAATTTATTATCTCTAACTTTAATCATGCTACTGTATTTTAATTAAAATAAAATGTCACGTTTACTTTTTGTTCGAATATTTATTTTTGCAGCCGTTATGTGTACGCGGCTTTGTGTCGCAGGTGTCTCGGCCCGCCCCACGCGCTGGCGGGGGAGTGCACGCTACGCCGCGTAGGGTGCGCGAGAGGGCGGCGACTGCTCGTCGCGGATCATGTTCCGTACTTCCCCCCGCAGCTCAACCCACCCAGGCTTTGCCTAGCCTCTCGCCGCAGCAACCTCGACGCAGCAGCCGTGACGCATCGAGCGGAGGAAGGGAGCGTATAGGACGCGTAGGGAGAGAGTACAAGTAGGGAAAAAGGTAAGGGGGAAACGAAGCAACCAATCGCCCGTCGTTCAGCGTCCGCCATGTTCCATACTCGCTTCGCCTCACCAAAAACAACAAAGACGGCGATCTATTCTTAAGCCTAAAAATATTTTAAAAAAAAAACCTTCCACGCGCACTTTTTCTTCACCCCCCAACCATTACACGCCATTTAAATTAAAACTTAAAATTAACAAAATAAAAATAAAATCCGAAACTCACCTATGTGGTTGTTATTAAAACTTCTAGTCTGTTTCGAGTTATTTAACTCGGGTTCGGCGGATAGTTGAGCTAACACGCCGCGTTTTCCGCTCTTTCCTCTGCCCGCATTTCCCGACGAAGCTGACGCCGCCATTGCTGAACCCAAACACGGCCGAATAACAAACAACGCTGAAATTCGTTCGATTTCTCTTTTCTCCGCGAATAAAATACGATTCGCGTTTCTTCGAAAATTGTTTGGCGAGAATTATTTTACTAAAAATTATTTAGTAAAAGAAAATTTAAATATGGAACGTTAGGACTAACTGAGTTGTAAGTCGTTGATGAGAACGACGATGAATTCACTTGGCTTGTTGATCCTACGGGAACCTGGCCGCGAGTGAAGAAGGAAGTGGCGGAGGCGGCGCGTGATAGGGAGAAGCGCGGCGGTGGCGGCGGCGGCAGCAGGGCAGGGAAAGAGACCCCCACTACGCATGCGTACATTCCATCTACCCGTTCGAGATACGTACGCAGGCGGCGGCCGCGACGGATCGCTGCCCCTTGCCAACGCGACATTTTCCTACGTCTCTCCCGCCCCCCGCGATACCAGCACTACGCCGCGCGCGCACCGTCACATTGGAAACCATCACCGAACGAACACGCTAAACACGTTTCACGGTACGATAAATAAATTGAGGGGTTGTTTACGAAAAGGAAATATAATCCTTAAAATTAAAGATAATTTTTGAAGGTTTTTGGTTTTGTTTGGATAAATACGAAACAACTTTTAACGTTAAAAATTTAATTTTTAAAAATATTTTTTTTGAGACAAAAACGAAATTTAAAAAATCGATGGAATGTGAATTTTAAAAAGTCTCGATAATTCAATAAAAAAATAAAAAAAATTTTTTCAAAATTTTCCTGTAAATATTTCTTTAAAAAAAAGTTTTGGTTTGTTCCTGGATTAAATATTTAACCTACTTTACGCACCAGTACTAAGATAATTTTATAAAAATTAAAAAAAAAATTCTAAAATTAAAAAAAAAATTCTAAAAATTTAATATAAAATAATTTTTAATTTATAAAAAAAAATTTACATTTAATTAACATTTTCTTATTCGGTCGAGAGTTTTTTTTTTCAAAATTTACTTAAACATTGTAATAAAACCTTTCTCAAAGTTTTCCTCAGTTCTTCGTCTCCGTTGCACACAATATGAGTAGAATTATCTTCGATTTGAATTATCGTATCTTCGTTTTGCTAATTAACCAAAAAAAAAAATTATGATACAAATCATTTTTTTTTAATGAATGCATTTACCAAGTGAATTATGTAACCGCTCGCAACTTGTTCAACTTTTGCGTCCACAATATTGTTCTGAAAAATAAGATAATTTTCCTCCATCATCGAAAACATGAGAAAAATTACGCAAAATGTATACTTGAGCTAATTTGCTGCTAAACTCGTCGATGTTTAGCTTCCCCCACGAGTAATTCGAGGG
>JAQGAY010000619.1:0-23298 GCA_034698085.1 Polydesmus angustus | reverse complement strand
GGGATCAAGATTTGTGCACCTGTACTACTATCGTAGAACCGTTTTCTTCAACAGCTTTCAATCACGTGTTTAAACAGCTATTTACAAAATTTTAACTGTTAAATAAATAAATGTAAAAACAAAATAAAGATTTAAAAAAAATGCGAGCGATTTAAACGGATGTAAATAATAAACAAGAAGGTTTTAGTCCGCCTCGCCTCTCATACCCACCTACACCACCCACCTCCTACGTTTTTGAACTTCAAAAAAAAAAAAAAATTCTCATCGTCCTACTCATCCAACTTCCTCAATCACTGATTTAACTCACTCTCTCACATTGACTTTAACATGAGTGATTCACAGTTTGAAAAGTCCGCCCAGTCATACTACCAACATGATGATCTTGGCAATCTCAGAAAGTGACGTCAGCTTCGCTGGAATGTAAACACCTCAACCCACCCCCGACGCGTGACCTTTTACTCAGAAAGAAAAGCAAAGTAAAAAAGCTATGATAGAAGAAAGAAAAATAATAAGACAAGAAAAAGAAAAAAAAAAATACAGTACCAACAAACGAGCTTATTTGGTATGTAATTCTCACACTCCATCCAAATCTTCTTCCTTCCGCCCGCACTCACCTCAATGTTATGTGTATCATAGCTCACACGTGTGGAGGAAATGGCGCTCACTCAAATTTTGAAAATGTCAAAACACCAAGTATAGATCCGAAAAATAATATATAAAAATAAAAAAAAATTACGTATCTAAAAATAACAGAAGCTTTCTTTTTTACTTTTATAAAAATTAATAATATACCCCAACCTTTACAAGCTTTAAATTCCACGCAGTTTCTCATGTTGACACAAAGCTTATTTCCTGATCGTTATAAATCTCTATTACTTTTTTTTATTTTTAGAAAACTAAAACTAGAAGAAAAAAAAAAATGTTTTCGTGTGGAAAAATACAACGCTAAATACCAACAGATCGATTATGCGTGAGTGATAATTAGAGCAGAAAAATATTCTAATTAATCACGAAAATGTAAAATTAAAAATATCGAAAAAAAAAATAAATAAACATTAAAATTCCGTATAAACCATAATATGACGCACACGTGTTAATGTTATTCAATATGTAACTTTATTTACATTTATTTACCGTATAACTTTTGTATTTTTTAAAAAAATTGTATTTTTAATGTCAATCCCAAAAAAAAAAAAAAAAAAAGTTTTGTAATAATTATTCCAGCTCGACCTTAGAATTCATCGGAGGTCACGTTTATATTAATAACGCCAGCTACTAATTACACTGCCGCCCTCATATCTCCCAACTCTTTGACGAGCACGTGTAAACCCATAGCTTATATTAGCCTACCCAGTACACATCATAACATTCCATTCCGCTTACTCGACTTCCTCCTCGTCAAACAACTACTCTACCATTAACTTTTATTTTTTTCTTCTTCTACCTGTGTATTGTACGCACCGACAGATGAACATTACGCGACCTTCAAATACTACCTATACTATTGCACTTACATCAAACTATACGTACACATTTCATTCGCGAATATTAATTCGGAGAAATAGATTAAATGGGGGGAGTCAAAAAAAAAAAAAATTACCTTGAAAGAGCGTTAAAAATTGTATGGTAATTACAAACTGTCACCATAGCGTACACGCCATCGCATCACTTACATTGAGAAAAACACTTTAAAACGGTTTTGCCGTCGTTTTTACGGTGGCTCATGCTGTCAAACCGCAAGGTTAATTATTCGCCATTCTATTTTAATGTATTATGATCTAACCTAAAAAGAATACCTGCCAAAGAAAGAAAAAACCCCATCATCACCAATAACTTTATAGGCGTTAAAAGTCGAAATTAATTTCAAATTGCATAATACAAAACGGACAATTTTAAACTGAAAATGTCAACAGTAGAATTATGTCTCTGTAATTCTTATTCGATGCTTCGTAACATGCTCTAATAAATTTAAATTTAAAAAGAATTAGGTAAAAAAAAAAGATTTTTTTCAAAAAAAATACAATGATAAAATAATTTAACTGAGAATTTGGCGCATTAAATAATTTAAGATGGAAAGATTTTTTTTTTTTTTGTGTTTTAACGGGAAAAAAAAATGTCCGTAGTTCCATTTACTAACTGTTTAGTGATCCCATTACATTATCGTAAACACACGGATCGTATCGAATCAGCTGTACATACTGTACATGACTAAAATTGTAAACAGTTAAAAAAAAAAAGTCACGAGGAGGAAACTCATATCCCATAATTAGTAAAAAAAAAAAAAAGATGGCACTGCCAAAAGAGGAAACAGCGTGGATTATTATAGACGTCGCCCAACCAGCTTTTTACCATACTGATACTCAAGTGAAAGAATGGCGTATCACATCACGAGAATCTGCACTTCCTGGCACATACATACAGGAGTGAGAATGTGTGTATATCTTTTGACTTTTTCCTCCCACGCCTTTTCTTTGGCACCCGAGAAGCGCGCAACTCGAGCGAGGAAACGAAAATCAAAACATTGCCGAAAAGCATTTCGGAGAAAAATGTTGCCGCAACCTTCCCTTTTTTGACATACTGTACTGTACTTTACATGAGAACTTGGAAACAAGTTGTCTCTTGTCAAACTTTCTGCTTTGACTATAATCGAGCTATTATTATATATCACTACCAAAACAAAACAAAAAGTTTCTTTTATTTACGAGTGTATCAACTTACGCACACACAAAAAAAAAAAAAAAAAATTCAAACGAAAACAATTGATCTAGAAAAATGACACGAAAATCATCCTTACCATTTCCTTTCTTTTTAACCTCTTTTTCTTTCCCATAAGATTATTTTTTGTTGTTTACCTTTGCTGTCTATTTATTCTTTAAAGGTAACGAATTTGATCTCACGCGCGTGCAAACTATAAAATTCAATTCTTAATAAAATACCTTGAGATTTGAATCTCATTTTATTTATTACTAATTATTAACTGATAATATAATCTGCAGGCATAAAAATATAATTTTAAACAAATTTTTTTTGTTTGTTTCCTTCTTGCTAAAAACTGAATAGAAATGTTGAAACTTCTAATGAAATTTGTTTCCAGTATAATCTAATTCCAGAAATAAATCTAACAACAAAAGTTTACAAGGTTGTTATCGGAACTCGTTTCGTAACTGAACGGGAGAAACAGGATTCGAAATTTCAAACTACACTGTACTGTGCTATAATAATACTGGCATATAGACAGTTATGAGGAAAATAAATTAAAAAGAAAAAAAAAGTTCGAGCGAAAACGTCTTATAAACATCCTTACAAGTCAATCGAAAGTAACGTCATTAACTCAGTATAGCCAGCTTTACTTTTGCATTTAAATATTTAAAATATCTTTCTTCTAAGTATTGAAAGTTTATTTATTACTACTGATGGTGGGTGTAGCGTAGGAGTAGACTACACGGAGGACTAGAAGTGTATAATAATTATTACCTTTCTGCGCGTAGTTAGTGTTACAACTTTCTCTAAATTAATTTTCACTCAACAAACCCATTCTCGCCTAATAAAAACAACACGAGATCAACTCTATCTGTTCCCAAACCTTAATACCGTATCATTATTTTCTCTATCTCTCTCCTGATTTAGACATCTCCGGCATAAATGTTAAGGAGAATTCTCGGCATACCGTACCAAAAAAATTCACATCTGTATTTACATAATCTGCGGCTAGTTAAAAAAAGGTCAAATGAACAAAATTATTTCGAATAATTCACAAATTATTACTCGCAACAACACTTTGAAGCGGATGTATTTACACGTACGGCACATGAGAAACCCATGACCAATGTCATGAATTTAAAAAAATAAACAACAACAACAACAACAGGCAAACGAATTGTTATTGTAATGTACTGTACCTTATAGGAAGAATTTTTCCTATGAAAATGCGTGTAATCACGTGCATTTGTGTACATACATTGTTTATAAACATACGCACATGTGAGATTACCTTCTAAGTTGAAGTATCTTTTATCGAATTAGAACGCTACTTATAATGGAATCCAGGTAATAAGTAGTTTCCCATGGCCTACATTACATTGCATACAGGTCGCATGCATATCAATAAAAGAAAGAAGGAAAAAAACAACAACAACCAAAACAAACTATTTGCTTGGCCTGGGTATCATCACGTCAACATTATGTGAACAATAATAGGAAGCGATAAATATTAATAATATAATATAAACAAATCTTAAAATAAAAACATGACATTTTTACCTTCAAATTGTTACGAGGACTAACTACGACGTTGTTGACACCTCTTCACTCGAACTTGACACGAGAATACGCGACAAACTTTAAACTCACTGATTTTCTAAAATACAATAAAAAGTGATTATGACATGTATTAACACATCATTTAAATAAATACATAATTAAGACAAAAAAGTTATAATAATAATAATAAATAAACAATTTTACCATTTCGCGGGGTTCACAAAAATCGAAACCGTAACACCAACGTTTATAAATTTTTTTAGCAGGAGCGCCGTTGGTTAAATTCTATTTTGGCGGGTAATATTATTAAATACTTTTATAGTTTATTTCATCTAACTTCATCATATTTTAAATTTATATTAATTTGTAAAATACGTAATTTTAATTTTAAAAGCAAAATTAATTATTTTATTTATCAAAAATTGAACATTTTTTAAAAATAATTACAATTTAGGATAATAATCCTCCGGATATAATGTCCCGGGAACAGATGTGTTCAAGTTGCGTGGACTATTAAATGCCGAAAACGCGAAAATTTCATACTAGGACATTGATTCCGCGGATAAAAATTGCCTAATATAAAATGGCTGCTTACAGGTTACGGGCTTGGAGTTTGCTTACGAATAAATTAATTTCTTCGAATCAAATTATTAATACTTGTGGTAAATATACAATAATTAAAACTTGCTATGCAGCAGCATAATTTACGATGTAATTGCATGTAATTTAACTGTTTGTTCTAAAGCTAAAAGCCGATTTAAAAGTGATGATGTGCAACAGAACGCTTCGTGGAATTTGTTTGCGGCCCTTTGCATTCAGAGAGCTCCAGTCATCACCAGAGATCCTTTGCCATTGGAAATTGAATTTAACAACCTTACGCAAGTTATGGAATATGAAAACAGTTTATTGTCCGATCACGAAATGAATAAAGCAACTGAAAAGTTGGTATTGATTTAGACAAGCTTTGTAACGTAGTTTTCATTTTCTTTTTTGATGTTTTGCATTAGAAAAAACAAAATTAAGCAACAACAAGATGTAGATTTCGATGCGGAAACATCCGTTTTGCAGACAACTGAGGATTTGGAGGATATTTGGAAGGCAGAATTTGAAACGTTTTCACCTGCCCCACGAATTTCTGAAGAACAAAACGCTAATAGGCGCTCACTTAAACGTTATTTGGACAGACGGTTATATTTAGTAATTAAGGATAAACAAATCGGTGATTGGAGACTTCCAGCGTGCATACATAAAGATGGAGAAACTATGCGGCAAGTAAGTTGACTTTTACTTTTAAGTTGGTGAATGTTATTATGAATTTAATAATCCTTGATTTGTTACAGACGGCAGACAGAACTTTATCCGAAGTGCTGGGAGATCAGTTAAACGTTAAAGTTTTAAGTAACGCCCCAATAGGATTTTATAAATTTCGGTATAGTCGTGAAATTGATAGGAATTCAGTTCCTAATAAAGCTTTAGGAGGAAGGGTAAGAACTGAAAAAAGCCAACTAATTATTCAACTGTATAATTTATATTACTTACATTTTCACGTTTTTTTAAAGGTTTTTTTCTACCGGGCGTATCATATAAATGGTGATTTGGATTTAACAAGCGACAACTCTGAAGTCGGTGATTATGCTTGGTTAAATACCGAAGAGTTGATAGACATACTTGTCAGCCGAAAGCCGTATTTGAAAGCGGTTCAACGTTTTCTGATGGACGAATCCTTCACCTACAAACCCAGTACAATATACCAGAAAAAACAGAACCGTAAAGAAGGTAAAGCCAAAATGTATTCACATTCTTAATATTTATTAGATATACGTATCGTATATTATACAAAACAAAATACACATAAAAAGATAGCGAGTAAACATAATAAATAATTTGATTTAAATAACAAGTGGTCACAATTTACTCAAGCAAACCGTGCGATATCATGGCTATAAATCTCACTGGTATAGTAGAAAATTAGAATTCGCTTTATACGAATGAAAATGCGCGTGGTAAGACACTTTATAACAAGTGTTAAAATCGCATTCCATCGTGTACAAAATAAAATGTGCGGTTATGCGACGATCATTCAAAATGACTTTAGGCAAGTTTAATTTTAGGCGATAATTATTAGTATGAGTTGATTTGGTTTAAACTCAATATTTGGCAATTAAATTGCAATCGCGGCGTTATTATGATGATAATTCTTATCAATTTTAAAATTTTTACGAGTTAACTTTTGATGGGCGAACGTTCGGAGCCGATAAATTCCATATAAAAAGAGGTAAATAACAGTTACCATGACAACTGAAAATGCAAAAACGAATAGGCAGCTTTTTGATGGCTTTTGCCAATCGAGGAAAGGGTAAACGAAGTGGCGATCTTCGGGGTCCGTCCCACCCAATTCGTAGTAGATAACGGAGAAGATGACATAAATTAGACCGAAGGCAATTGGTTGATAACAATGAATTAGTCGTCGAGGTCTGCGACATAAAAATTGATCCAGTATCACGTAGACGGCGTTGATGCCGTGAATATGAACAGTCACCACTGTCAGAGGTTTTTGAACCGCTAAATAAAGACAGAAAAAAAAAATTTCTGGTTATGCATTGTGATCTTGAAATGTTTCGATTTGCAAATATAAAAAAAGTGACATCACTTTCAACAATTTTTTTTGTTGTCAATGTCGCTAAAAACTTTCACAGGTGTGGGAATTTAAAGAAAATTAAAAACATTATTGGTTTTACCTTTTCTTAACATTCCGTCATGCACTGTGCTTTTACGAGCGGTTGGTTTAGGTTTCCTTTTTTAAATTTTGAAATAATTGTTTACTGTTTTTATAAAAGTAGTTCAGGGTACTGAACAGTTCATGCGAAAATAATGGTTATTTCATGGCAATTTTGAAAAATGATGATGTGAAGGACAATATGTTGTGGATAATATGCATCACAAGAAGATGAAAACGCAAAATAACTAGTGAATGGTCAGAATCCTGTCACATTGGGCTATTGACTTTGCCTTTTAAACAACTTTTGATCATTCGGTGGAACGATTTGTTTATTTCGAAACTTCTACAGTAATCAAGTCTTTTGGCGATATTTAAAAAAGATATTTGTTTAAATTTGTCGGCTATTTTGAACCGAATCTTTTAAAGCATTTCTTTTTTACCAATTGGTGGGATGTAGCTGCATTAATGAAGCGTGAAAGTGATCATTGTATTCCAACAAATCCTTGCAAACGACCATACCATTCAATTTGCCAAAATGATAACTATTATAGGTATTTTTGAAAATCGATCCCGGATTAGGCATGAAACGGAATATGCATGTAATTTAATATTACATGTATTTAATTTAATAATATTGCATAATTTGAATCGGTACACATGTTACGGCTTATCCGAATATTAAAAAAGTTAAAATTACGTGAATGAAGTTTTAAATATAAGTTAAATTATTATTTTGTTCACTTGTTGGGTTTATTAATAATTGCAAATTTGCCAAATTCAATTAGCTTTTGAGGTCAAGTGACCAATTAATTGTTCTGAAATAAATGCCAACAGGGACGAGTCTCAGCACCTTATAAAGTTTTATTTTACTTAAAAGATATTAGAGATTTTGCAGTTAAGCTTTTTTCCTCGTTCTTATGCTTAAATGCAATGATTATGTCTTCCAAGTTTGGACAGAATTTGAATAAATGGGTTCTAAAGTTAACACTCGGACGACATAAGAATTGCACTTAAAACATGACAATGAGGCGAAAAACTGCAAAATCTCGAATTATTATACTTACGATTATATAAAAAGACCCAATACGCTAAGGTGACTCCAATTGCCATTGTCGATGCGATATTATCGAAAGCCCAAACTAAACGATGCAGGAAGCCCAGTTTTTTCTGGTTGTTGTTCTCGGTGTCCTGTTCATTATAATTGACGCTGTCTTTCAGTTCATCCACCATTAATTCTTCCTTTAAGATGGCTTCTAACGTAACCTCGTGTCTCATTTCGCCATTGGCTTTTCTTTTGAAGACCGGCCAGGTCAAAAAACACGCTTGTAGCACCAGAAGGGCAAAAGACCAATTGGTCAAGAAAATGAACCATTTGCTTAAGCCTCCTTTATAAGTGTCCTTGAATGAGATCCAACAAGTTACCAACCAAGAACTGAAATATAAAGCAGCCAGACACCGGAAACCCACGAACAGCCAATGAGGAAGCTGCTGCCACTGCAATTAAATTTTTTTTAAAAAAATTATATAAGTGAAGAAAAAAAATTATTTAATTGATAGCTTTACTTTTGATCATTACAACGTCCCACTTTCAAACTACAGTGTATTGAAAGATAAAAGTAACGCTCCGCTTTCAATTTTTATTAAATCTACATTCATACACGAGCGAATGGTCGCCTTTAATGGAAAATTTTAAATGATTAATAGCGCAATAAAATTTAAGAAAAGGCTGAACTCGTCTAGTTAATTTAAATAAGAAAGTGTTTAGTTAAAAGGAAGTTATAACAAAAGGTTTATCAGTTACGATCACTCAATTAACATTAATTTTAGTTATAGTAAGCTCGCAGTCAGCTCGTTCTACGAATTAAAAACGTATTCGTCGTTTATGCGATAAATTGCAGGTTTGATTCTGACGGAAATTAAGATATAAATAAAATATTATTAGCACGTGAAAAGAAAATCACAAGGACTTGACAGTTATGCGCGAGCTCAAATTAAGTTTGAAAATAATAATGCATATTATTAAATTAATAATACAAAGTATTCATATTTTAAACCTCGCTTCAAACGTTTCAGTAATGGATCGATAATATTTACAAGTGTTTACTTAGTTATAAAGTTTCTATGGTTATGGTTGCGAATGATAATTTTATCTATCATTATTGTTTGGTTTTGCAAATTAGGCTAATATTGATTTTAATTTTAATTAAATTAAAAAAAAACCTGTCCTGGTAGCGGTGCGCAAACCTTCTCTCAGCGTGAACTCGAGAAAATACAATAAAATCATCTAGGTATTAAACTAATATTAAATAGTTAGATTATGCCAGTATATTGCCGAAATGGAAAATTTCTTTATCTTGATTGATTACGGTACTTTTTTTTTTTTTTTTAAAAATAAGAGTTTTCGAAAAATAATGTTATGATTAAGTTAAATGGAAAAAAGTGAAATGTCTTAGTTCATTACACTGTAGAAATGAATTAATTATATTAGCGTACTGTATTTGTATTTCACCATGAGGGTTTTGTTTGCGTCGCCTAAATGCTCGGCAAATACGCGGAAATATCGAGGATTTTATGGTATGTTTTATACATTGTAGGCTATATTATATTAAACATTTGGTTCTCTTTTTCATATATAAAAAAATTTGGATAAAAAGTAATTTTACAAAATTTTTGATTCATGTGATATTGAAATTTTTGAAAGCATAATTATAATAGTAGGCTACAGTATTATACCTCCGGTAATAATTTGATCTACTATCTCCAGACTATACTTTTTTTTTTTACCGCAAAATCAATACAGCTGTACGGTATTAATCTACAGTATGTTACTATATTGCGATTCTCTAAATAAAACCAAATTCGACCGTAAATCGTTTTTATTTCAAGTTAACATTATTACATTTTTTTTTGCATTTTAAATGGTAGATGTTCGCGTTTTTCCTCTCAAAATCCTTCGAGTAATTTAACGGGTGAGCTTGTTTATAATTTGATTTTACCGCGAAAAAATATTAAAACCCCAATTTGAAGAATCTTTCGTCTCGCCATCCGAAAATAAGGTTTTCCATTGGTGGAAAATAATAATTATAAAAAAGAAAATACTGCATTGTGAAAAAGGGTTTACAGTTACAGTAGGTAAAATTCTAAGAAACCAATCCTTACCTCAAGGTTTTTACAAACTTTCTTGTTTTGTTACGCATGATTTTATTTTTTCCTTTTTTATATAGAATTTTTGGGGTTTTTTTTATTATTACTTATAATCTATGCGAAATTTTAAAATTATGTTGTAATTTTAAATAGAAAATGTAATTCAAATTTATCTAATAATATAAGTGATAGTCAGTCTCGGTTAATAATATTCAATAGTAATCCGGTTTTATTGTAGTAAGAACCTTGGCAATATCGATTATTACCGACAAATGTCATTCAAAAGATGTATACCGCTACCAAAATCCGGGGGGAAAAATAATAATAAAAAAAAACCCTAAATAACTCAGGAACCTTTATTGTTAGGCGAAAGATTAAAACGGGATATATCCGAACGCAATTTACCTGCATAAACTAGGCTATTGTTTTAAGTAAAATAAAATAATGTACCAGACTATCAGTAATAAAACAGCTAAAAAAATTTATTACGGGAAATAATTATGCTGTAAAATTTTGTTTATTCAGGATTTTTTTCTCTCAACTTTTTATATATATTTTTTAAGTAAAATTTTAAAAATTAATTTTCAAAAGGGAAAACTGATGTTTCTTCCCGTCTACGGTAATTTGAAAGTAAATAAAAAATAATTGCAGGAATTCTGCCATTTAAACCCGTCTAGAGAATTTTTCTTTAGGCACATATTTTACTAATTAACAGTAATTAACACCACGAATCTTTGAAAAGCTCAAAGTCATAATTACCTCATAATAAAATTTAATAACGATATTTTTTTTACGTGGAACCCAAAAATAATACATTATTTTTTATCGGTATTAAAAATATAGATATAAATTTTAACAAATGATTTTTTTCTCTTTCGAATATTATTGAAAGTGGTTGAAAATGTAATAAGTGTATATTTTACCTGCGAAATGGCAAAGGCTTCTTCTACCTGAGCTGTTGACATTTGGTCTTTTTCTCTGCAGCAACATAATAGCGTTTTATTCCTTTCTTCTTTATTTCGGGTATCCCATTTGCCCCGAGTCTTGGTGAGCCAGGAAAACTTATCTGACCAGACCATTTCCGATTTTTGAAACCGAATTATTTTTTTAGTAAAGATTAAAATATACTCGTAAGGGCTGGCGGAATGGGATAAGATTGGTGGAGATAGATCCGCTCGCGATCATTAATTCATGGCAAATGAGCTTCCCACAATGAAACGCACATGGAGAGCAACGAAAAAAAATGTATTAAGCCGGGTTGCATCCTGACGTCATCAAGAAAAATCAATTTACTCGTTTGTTGTGACGCAACGGCTACAGCTGACTGTCTTTTAGCTCGACCTGCCGCACTTCCTTCTCGCGAAATCTCTGTGTACTGTACTTAATAAATTAATTTTCTTAATTATAATTTAAAAAAAAAATTTAAATTAAGATTAATAATTATTACCGGTACCGTATTCAAAATGTCACGTGTCACACCATGCCTTTTTACAATCGATTTTAACTACAGTATTAAATTTTCATTATTGATTTCATAATAATTATTATTACTGGTATTGATTTAATTTTTTTTATACAAGTGTAGACTTAGACACGTACTTTCGATTCAAATTAAAGTTAATATTTTTAATTTTCTAAAAATAATTAAAATTCACGGTAGTAAAATTAAAAAATTTAATTCGATAATTAATTTTTTTTTATTTAAAAACAAATTTATCGGCGAATTTTCAAGTGAAATTTGTTCGCGATTTTAACATATTATTCGGAAAAATAAATAGTCTACCGGTACAGAAAAGAAAAATAAGCATATATTTCAATGTAAATCAATATTGACATTATTGATCACCTAATATTGATTTAATGTTTGTCATACATTTCAGCATGTAGGCTACTGACGATTAAATTTAAACTTAAAGGTATACAATTACTAAAAGTAATTATAAAAATTTGCTAAAATTGAAAACGTCTTTTTTCTTTTTTCCATTTACGAGTAAAAAAACTTTTTTTTTTTGGCTCAAAAAATTAAAAGGGTGTGTTCTTATTTACCGTAAATATAATGCAATCATGTACAGTGTTTATTTTACTCCTTGGATATACCCAATGGCACAGTGAATACCGGTAGATCGTGGTGAATGTAACACGTACGACTTTGTCGGCTGCTTACCTGACGTCACTAGGAATTCCCTTAACATTGTTATGACGTGATGTTATGAGGTGATACAGGTTTTTGAATATTGTTTTCCAAAAAATTAATCACGAACATTTTCTCATAGCGAATTTTATCCGGTTTCATAATAAGTAGGCCTATTATTGCGAGTAAACATGTCTTCAACGATCAGTTACTTTAACATAATTCTTATTGCGTCACTGCAAGTGTCAATTTTCTAAACAAAAATATTACTCGGTATTAGTGGAAAAGTTTGAAAAACAACAGTATCATTTCAGAATAAGTTTCTATTTACCAAATACTGTAGCATAGGAATATAATAAAAGCGTAGCATGACATTTTGAAAGCGAAAATTAAATTTTAAATTTTCTGAAAGGAATTAGTGAAAAAAAAAAAAAAATGATATTAAATGCCAAATGTAATGAAATGAAAATAGTTAAAATGCGAATGTTGAATGATTATTAAACAACACTATAACGATTCGACTGGTCCCCATGGAGCAACGGCGCCCTGACGTCATAAATTCCGAAATCTCGTCGGTCATTCATAGGTTCTTTAATTTTGCAGCAGCATTTTGTTTGCAAAGTGCTGAGCATCCACACAAACACGAAACACGCAATTGTCGTTAACTCCGTAACGCTCAAATCAGTGAGGCGAGCTTTAACATCGGTCAGCTTATGCGTAGAAATATTTTCATTTCCGGTCCCTGCGTAAATCAAGTATTCAAAAACAAAGTAGAATACGTGGAGCAGCATCGGTTGATAAAAGTGAAGCAATTGTATGGGCACGGATGACATTAACAGGTCTAAAATGGAGAAAATGGAGTTGACCGCGTGCATCTGAATTGCAAATTGCCAGTAGAGGGGTTCGTTATTAACTCTACCTACAGTATATAATTATTTTAAATTATTAGAATTAGTTGTGTTTTTTTTTTCGTGCAATACGATTATATGAAATTACTTTTGAATGTTTCCATGTTTTTCGTGATATAAATCCAGTAATCAACTGTAATTGTTAGGGGAATCACAGTTGACAGGGTATTTAAAAGCCACTCCAATTGCAAATACCAATGCATCTTAAGCGGATAAATTCCTCTTAAAGTTTGATCTGTTTTATTAAATATTTTCACATTAGCAGCATTAACTTAGAAAACAAAATTAAGATAAGCATGCAATTAAATAAGGTTGCAAATGCTAATTGTGTAACTCGATAGTTTAAAATTGTTTGAAATTATTTTTTTTTAAATACCGATTGTTTTTGTAACTATGAAGATATCATAATGCAGTATGAATCATCGATGAAATCTGCAACAATCTTGTAGAAGTTTAAAAAAAAATACACGTAAATCTAAGCGTACCGTGAGAACTATACTAGTACAATAGTACATAATACTGTACATTTATTTAAAATTCAAAATTTTATCATTTTTTGGGCGTACGTTCCCTAAAATTGTAAATTACTTTATGTAAATAACTGATTGCAAACTCAGACCCAATTATAACGATTTAACGATCTTTAAATTAATTATTTATTAAGTAAATACCAATGACTATTTATTGATGATGATTAATCTATTGAATTACTAAAATATGTGACGCAAATTCACAACTCCATCTTAACTTGCAAACACCCCCTTCCCCCTTTTGTGCCCCCAGGGCTACTAAACTAATAAAAAAAATATATATAATATAGTGCTGCTTTTTATACAGTATGGTAGTTTTCTTGAAGCTCGTCGTAATCACCTTTTTTAAAAAAACTTTGTTTATGCGTCAAGAAAAAATTTTATAATCTTGGCTATGGCGCCAAAAAAAATCATAGTCACTTTTTTATGAGATTTTCCAATATTGAACCAAATGTAAGGACTGCAGATTTTAAAATTGAACGAACTGAATTTAATACAGTATAATGTAATTTACAGCTTGAGCATTGTTATTTTCAATTTTTTTTACATAGTGAAAAAATCTTCTAAAAATTTGTGAAAGTTTAGACAATAATTATGATAATGTTGAAACATTGGTTTGGTCGATGTTTTATACTTGAATGCCTATTATTGTACCGGTATATGTATTTATATATGAAGTAAGAAACGTATTATAATAGCATTTTATGACCATAGTATTCAACAATTGCCCTCAAGTGTTGTAAGGATTGAAGGTTACTCAGATGTAACGCTATAATAATTATTATGTAACGATGGCGTTATAACCGAATTTAACTGCGCATCATTATTAATGTTTGTTTTTGCTATCGGTAAGTAAATTTTAAATATCTACAGTCAAAGGTATAAAAAATGTTTGCTTTCGAATTTTTCAATAATTTTTTACAATGTACAATCAATGCTGATGTTACGCTAAGTCAATGTGCCACATGGCACAACGATTAGGTTACAATACAATGTGTTGTATTACTAAAATCATTTTGTCATTGTCCCGGAAATAGATAATTCGGTCCTACATATTATAATTTATAGATTACAATTTTATTTGTTATTTACATGTCCATATATTATTACGATCATGATCAAAATATTTACCTGGCCTTCTGCATTTAGTCCTAATTGATTTGTCGAACGTAATGATCATTTTCAGAGCCATTGTGATTGTTTGTAGAAAGTAGCTCCACATGGTAACGTAAGCCATTTGAGAGAGAGGTTGGTCGGATTTAAAAACCATGTTCCACACGTAAATTGTCACAAAATATCCCGCTAAAAGTATCCTGTAGAAGGCGTACACAGTCATGGGAATATTACATCTCGGCCCATAGAATAGCCAAGGTTGAACGTGATTTAGCCCGAAATTACTCACACAGCTCTTTTTATTCGGCATTTTAAAATTATCCTCGAGTTATAATTTTCCTATAATACACGTAATTCTGTTTATCCTTCAACCGCGACATAATTTGCGTGTTTTGCTTAAAAAGATTCGGTTATCAGTAACGGATGCTATAGCAACGTGCTCGCGTTTTATCGTTATAGTGGCGCACGTGAGCTATATTACAATCCCAAAAGATTAGATATAATCGGCTTAAACGCAACGCTACGGAACTCTTGGAAGTAACAAATGAGTTTACAAGATTAGGCCTATATTTATTTGTTTAAAAATTCAATTTTTTTTATTAATCCCAGGTTACAATCTAGAACAAAGATTTTTTTTAAAAAAACAATTACAGTAATGTATTTAATATTATTTTTTGGGTCTTTCGTATATCACTAAATAAATGACTACGATCAAAAGTTTAGAATTGAAACTGTCTACCTCCGTAAATCATACTTTTGAAATAATCAACATTAAAGTTCTTTGCTTAATTTTGTTGCAAATTGCATAAAGCTTTTAAGGGCAGCTTAACTTAAAAATTGGATGCAATTACAAATTGTTCAATAAATTTTTTTTAGTTTTGAAGTGAAATTTATTTTTAAAAAAAGCATGTGGAATGAAACATGGTTATAAGCTAAATGAATGACATTAGCCAATTACAGTTAATGACCGCAAATACAATACCCACACGCAAAGACAACTAAATTACGCAAAACAATAATGTAAATAAAATTCATGATTATAAAGTAACACAATATAATCAGCCACGCTCAGAAGCCATTGAAAGCGATTACAATGTGTCAATGTCAACATTTATAAAATTTTCAATACGTAAACGTGTAACATCTCAAGGTCCACCGAAGGCATTACCTCAACGGCGTGACTACAGAGAACTCCGCTCTCGGTAGCCATCAATTGAAAAAAAAAAAAAACTGAGTACGTCAATACGAAGGAGATTCTATGTTTTTTTCCTTATGGACAATGTCAAACCGCTGAATTTAAGGAACGATGTTAGCAAGTCGAAGTTCCAAGTTGAACCCAATTGTACCCTATACATCTTGGCGTATATCCGGCCAATGTCCCCTCACCTACCCTCTCTCCATGAATTGAAAACGCATCCCCGCATTATGAAACGAGACCTTGATGATATCTATGCCCTTCTCTTGCACTTGTTGGAAGGCAATAAACCGTAAACGTATTCTTAGTAATAAATACTAGGACTTTAATTGGTCAAGAAAGCCATTTGAAATGTTTGTGGTTCGTACTTGGGTGTCACACGCAAATAATCACGAAATATCTAGCCATTAATGAAACTTGATAATAATAATAATAAATGAAACTTGATAAATGATATATAAACTTATCGATCGAAATGGTGCAATTTGGCTCTTAGAATAACCGAGGTTGAGAATGGCTCAAATCAAAGGAGCTAATCCACTTTTTCATCGACATAATAATGCTAACTCTTTAATTTATAAAAATATAATTAATGAAATTAATAACAATAAAAACGTTTAAATCTGTCAAAACTCCCATAATTATGTTTTTATGCAATTTTTTTTTACTATCATTCAGTATGATCACGTAAACTTGTGGTTATATAACTTTAAAATATACTTTATTATAGTGAAAAAACAAAACAAAAAAAAAATATCAGTCATTCATTTGCTGGTAAATAAAACATGAGCATAAATTTCACAATCATTTCGGTTTAAACAAATTATGATTAAAAATGACGTTAGCAATTATTGTAATACAGCACCTTTTAATATAATAGTAGATTGGATTGTAATTACCATGGAAAAGTTCCATTTTTTAAAAAAAACCGTTTGAATAATACATGTATTAATAAACATTATTTAATTTAATGCTAAAGATTTAATGACTTAGATAATGTAGGCCTAGTTAAGATTAGAAAATGAAAAGCAAGACATTAAGGTAGAACATTCACCATCAGTGAAAATCATTCAAAGTGTGGCCATTTTTTGAAACGTAAAATTTTGCGCAGAAATAAAAATGTAATGGAATAAAAGCGCAATGTATAAAAAACATTTATAAAATATAAGCTGGGATTGTAGTGGCATTATTCTAAATGTCGTCTACAAGAACATTAACCGTGATGAATTTATGGTGTGGTGTGGACCTAAAAGCCAAAAAATAAATCCGCTTATCACGGAACTGCCGAATATACTAGAGGTGTTTTTTCATCGTATTTTCTACTATCAATTGCGGATCTTCTATTTTGGCAGCAAAATTTGGTTTGCAGATTATAAATAATCCAAACGAAGGCAAAGGCGGCTAATACGAAGCCTTCATTTCTGCCCAAAACTCTTAAATTTGGACCAACGTCGGTAACCACGGTATTGGGGTAAATGGCGTTATTACCCGTAAAGTCGTAATATAAGTAACCAAAAATCCAATAGAATACCGGAAATATCATCGGTAGATAAAAGTGCAGCAATTGTATGGGAATGGCCGTCATTAGTAAATCAAAGAAAGCTAAAACCGAGTTGATTCCGTGCATTTGGATTGCGAAATGCAAAAACTGCTCTTCCTTAGCGTGACGATCTATTTTGAAATTAATTATCAAAAATGGATTTAAATTTTGAACAAAATACTCAAGTCGAAACTTACATTTTACGTACTCCAAGTCCGTTGATATCCAATAACTAACTCCGATCCATATAGGAATAGTCGTTCCCATCACATGTAGCACCCATTCAATTTTCAAAAGCATGGGTAAATGGCCAACGTAAGCGCTGTTTGGTATTTGATCTAAATTATTAAAGATTAAATATTTAATTAATTTAATTTTTTAAGGATAGCTATTACCGGTTCTTTTGCACTTGTTGCTGCTGGCTTTATACACTGTAACTAGCATTTTACAGAATAAACTTATTGTTTGTAATAAATAGCTCCACATCGTCATATAGGCCATTTGAGGCGTCGGTCGACCGTATTTGAAAACTAAATCCCACACGTAAATAACCACGAAATATCCAGCGATTAAAACTCGATACACGACGTACAAACTCATCGGAATGGCACATTTTGGTTCGTAGAACAACCAAGGTTGAGAATGGCTCAAACCAAAGGTGCTAAACCAACTCTTCTTGCTCGACATTTTAATAATTATTGCATTTATTAGATTGAGTTGGTTAGAATATAATTTATGGAATTATTGCCAATAGAAGTGCTTAAAGCTGTCATAACAAACAATTTTGTATTTAAAAATGTTTTAATTTTACTATCAATCTAATGATTAATCCCATAGATGACGTAAAGCTAAGATTAGATTACAGCACTTGAAACTATTATTACACAAGTTTATTTTTATGATAGCAAAAAAAAAAAACAGTTACTGGTAAACAAACATTTTAATTGTAAGCTTAATAAACTTAGTTTAAAATATGAAGTGTTTATAATCAATTCTGTTTTCAACAAATTATCACGGAAATCAAAGCTAAATATAAAAATAAAACATCAAAACGGTTTTAATTAAAGTTCGTTAATTAAAATACTTTTTTTTTATAAAAAAAAATTATTTAATAAAATACTAAAGATTTATTTTAATGACTTAGATTTGTAATCGAAAATAATAAAAAGGCTTGCAGCAAAAAATCAGATAAATCTACTTCTTCACATTTCCAGTTAAAGTTAAATTTTATAGATATCAAAAAAAATAATCTTCTATTGTCTGGAAAAAAATTTATGAAGCTGTGGGTTTTAATTTTTATGTTATTCAGCAAAATTAATAGTGCCACTTTTTTTAGTGATTTGAATGGAGGTATACAAGAAAGATTCTTCAAATTAGAGATCAGAATTTGAGCTTAATTGGGTTTGCACTAGTCAACCATTTCCCCAATAATTTCGTAATTATTGACTCCTTGAACAAACATTTTTAACCACCGCTATTGGTGTAAAAACCAATTTAAACCAATTATTTAGATTAATTTCAAAAAACGGTTTTTTTTTAGTTTGTCAAAATTAGCAAAGATGTACTTAAAAACTAATTGCTACAAGCCCTTCTATTATGTAATAATTAGGACTAGGAAACAGTACGGTAAGCAAAAATTAATTATAAATTTGGGTGAAAGCTGCGTGCATGTTGGAGTATAAATAAAAATTTAATAAATTGTACGGTCTAATTTAATTAATTCCATCTAAATTTACGATTTTTTTTTACGCCAAAATCGAAACGCGCCCTATCATTTATTTATTTACCGGTACTTACAAATACGCTTTAGTAGATTTTATCATTGGTTGAGTCAATAAATACGGCGAGGTTAAACTGCTTTCGCAATTTAAATTTCGAATGCAAGTTTCGAAGTGACGGTGATGACGAAAATCGTAAGCGGCGGGCACTGTTTTATGAAAGCACAGGTTGGAGTGGCAGGCCGGTGGAGCCAAGTGACTGTAGAGGGAGGCCCACAGTTGCAGCGAGTTCGAGGAGGACATGTGGCTGATGGACATAGGAACAATCGCCTCTTGAGCTAAACTGCACGAGTGCGAGGAGCTGACCGAGCCGGTGCACTCGCAACACACGGGAATGCAAGGGTTGAGTTTTTGAATTTTAAACGAACTTACACTACCGGTACCGGTTCTGGAATTATCGACGCTGGACGAACTATCCGCTCTCATATATTTCTGTTTCGGTTTTAAACACTTCGGTTTCGCATTTTCCGGAGGAGGCAAAACGATTTTATTATTTTCATTTTCACTCAAATTCGCATCGGCGGAGGCTTTGGTACTCCCGGCGCGAGAAATGGACGTTTTTATAGCGGAAAACGAACCAGAACGATGCAGCGTCTCCATCTTCACCCGAAAAGGGATTTTATTTTCCATTTTTACAATTTCGGGGAATGACACGAATCTATTATATCAAGCAAAAAAATAAACTATGATAGTGTATATCAAAAATAGGTAGAAAAAAAAAATATTCCTTACCTATATACAAATTTTTGTCCTAAAACTTTTTTAATGATGTTTTTATCGTAATAATATCGTAGCGCTCTGCTTAATTTATCATAGTTCATATTTAATTTGTTTTTACGCATACCCCATAATTTGGCCACTTCTTCGGCGTTTAGCAACTTGAATTCTCCGTCGTCGTTAGTCCAACAAATGATATTAGCGTGTCGATTGGTCAGTAGAAGTTCTAATAAAAATTGCCATAAGGTGATACTGCTGTCCATTTCCATTGAAATATCTACGTTTATTTATTTATATACCGGTATATATTTTTTAAAAAATGTTTATTATTAATACACGCGGAGCACTTTGTTGCTGCTAGCACTGCAATGTTCATCTAAAAGTTTTCGGCTGACACATGTGGTGCGATTGGTTTTAAATTATTCTTCCTGTTTAAATAAGACTTCCTACTCTAGTTATGCGCAACGTGTTGAGAAGGAAATAACCAACTATCAAACATTCAAATTAATTGAGCTATAGGGGTACACGATCAGCTTTCGTTTTAATTCAATTTCCTCTTTAAATTACGAAAAAAAAAAAGATTTTTTTTTACAAAAGCACGTTGCATATGTACGAACTGCACTCACGAATTTAGAAATTAAAATCGGCGTTTAAATTACGGTAATTTTAAGTAATAAACGGTTTTTTTTATATAATTTCAACCTATGTTTATGTTTAATGTAGTTCTCTCGTGGAAATTCGAAAATAGTTGAACTAATTTTCTAATACATTTTTAATAAACACATTAAATAAAATGAAGGAAACACGTGTTTCCGTAGTGTAGTGGCTATCACATCCCCTTCACAAAATAATAATTTCGTCAATTGAGATCGGGGAAGGTCCTCGGTTCGAACCCGGGCGGGAACAGACTTTTTGCTTCCTACTGTACGGTAGACCCTCGATAATTCGAATTTGAAAGGATTAAGAACAAAAATTAATTCTTTCGATTTATGTACTGTACTAAAAAGGTTTCGATTTAGCCGGTTTAAATTTAAAGTGGTTAAATCATAGCTAAATCGAAACCTCGTTAATACCGAAACCCGATACCGGAGAAAAAAACAATTAAGGAATAAATAAAATAGTTCATATTCTTAGATTATACACGTATTAAATGTCTTTTAAAGATATTTTACATTTGATTCCTTAAACATGGCTTCGATTCATTGAGATTCCAATTTGGAATTAGAGAGGTTTACTTGTTAAAACTATAACTTTTTTTTTAAAAAAAAACCTACGGTGTAATAATTATTATATTATCATTACTAAATAAGTTTGTTTTTATCATTCTCTCCAATGTGACAACCCCTCGATAATGGACATAAAATGGGTTCTCATGACTAGAGGGGTTTCATCGTAATTTTTATTTATGCGAAGGAATTCCTATTATTTTTAAACTTTCAATTCCATAATTATCAAAAAGTGCGGTAGAAATAGAACAAAATCGTTCTAAAATTAAAATTAGAAAACTAAAAATAACTATGGTGCGGTATACAGAAGTTTTTGAATTTCCAAAATTAGACAGATACGTTTTTAGGCTCATTTTTGGGCTTCTACAAATTAATTTCAAAATTAAAAAAAAAACAATAAACACCTCAAATAAAACCTATATTTTTTAATAATTTCAATTTACATTCATATTATTATTCATAAAATATGAATATATTTTATAAACATTCCAAATGTAGTTAAATTACAATTTTATTACATTCAAAATATGGAGTTCCATCACCTCCAGGAAACTATCATTTACAAAATCGTAGTTTT
The DNA here is from genome assembly GCA_034698085.1 of Polydesmus angustus. Classification (NCBI taxonomy): domain Eukaryota; kingdom Metazoa; phylum Arthropoda; class Diplopoda; order Polydesmida; family Polydesmidae; genus Polydesmus; species Polydesmus angustus. Next base: position 1,460 of record JAQGAY010000619.1, on the reverse strand, counting down.
ATACATCACCAATTCGTGTAATAATAATTATTCAATAAAATAGAGTGAAGTAACAGTGAGCATAAAAGTGACTTCTAATAGAAAAATATTATTTTTTTTTTCGTATCATTTACAGTTAATGAAAATTTTTATCACGTTGAACAATATAAATATACTCGTGACTGGACTATTTAACTGTAATAGATTTTGGCAAATAATGTGAAAATATAATATTTTATCGCAAAAGTGAAAAAAATTCAGAAAAAAACTAAAAATTCACTTAATTTCAGATCACATGAATTAATCGTCCCACTCGTCATCATCATCTCCTCCTCCTTCTTCGTCAGAATCGCTATCGTCTGAAAAAAGAAAAACATGAACGCGTTAAAAACAAATTTGACAGGGAAATAAAATCACTCTTAACAAGTAATTAACCAAACAAACCTGAAGAATGTATATATTTCGCTCTTTCTTCCAATGCGCGCGCCAATGCTAAAGCCATTCCATCAAGTCCTTCGAAATTATTGGTTGGGGGAGCTTTCGGTTGATCTTGAACCTAAATTTCAACAAAAACAGATTAAAAACAATCCAACACATTTATTTATCTACTAAGCAACGACATGAATCATTCGTTAGTTTTCTAAATAACGTCAAAAATCATTACCAACAGAAAAAAAATATAAATTGTTTGCTTTGTTAATTAAAATCTAAGAACTCAAAATATTCGTTCGACAATGCAAACAACCTCCATGCATCAAAAAATGTGTTAAGTGTTTAAAACATTTACAACGCAGCCAGACGGGGGTGGTTTTATTAGATGAACGTAAGTTTATGGTAGACACGGGTACGTCTTACCCTGTCCCCAACCGGTCTTAAAGTAACCCCATGACGTATTTCTGCTAACAACTGGTCACGGGCGTCAATTGATCGCCGTTTAGCCGCCAAAAGCGACGGATCGACCTGGTCACGTAAAAACCCGCCCAAAGATAGATAAAGAGTAAAGAAAGTAATATCTCATCACTTTATAATAAATATTAATTATTGATAGAAAAACTTTTCTAGATACGCGGATAAAACATACCGGCTTCAAATCGACTCCGTTTCGGATCTTGCTCAACAAATCACTGCGAGGATCTGCCGCTGAAGACGGTGGCAGCGACGCAGGTTGTACTTTCTGAAAATTATTATCTCATGCATTAATATTTAATATTATTTATCAGAAATGATCAGATTTTTACCTTGAGGTTACCTCCTCCACGAATGGCATCCATAAGAGCGGATCGATTATCCGTCGACGTTTCACAAGGTTCAGGTGACGATTTCGAAGATTGGTTTAATTCACTTACTGGTAGCATTGCCGGTGGAGGCGGAGGTGGTGGTGGTGGTGGAGGAGGCGGCGGCGGGGGAGGTGCTGCGGCAGCCGCTGTGGTCACCACCGGTCTAGTAGGCGCAGCCGTATGAGCGCGTTTAGGAAGTTGAGG
>JAQGAY010000618.1:0-23303 GCA_034698085.1 Polydesmus angustus | reverse complement strand
CTGTATTTATGAAATAAGTAATAAATTCGAAACAATTTTCAAATAAAATACTCAATTTTTTATGTATATTATATTAAGATCTATTTCAATTATATACAAACCAATAATTTTACATTAAAAGCACAAGCAAATTAAAAAAACTACCATACCTTAGATAAAAAAAAAGATTTGAACTAACAACTAAAACAAAATCCCCATAATTAAAAATGAAATAATTTATTTTAACAAAATGCTAAAAAAAAAAAAAAAAATTAAAACAAAAAAGAGTTAGACGGAATGTAGAAATTACAAATTTGTTGTGTAAAAGGAAGCCCAAAGCTTGAAATATTTTACAACAAATTAGTGTAAAGTTGAAAAAGGAAAAAAAGCTCGATAGGAATTATCATAAGTGATATAGAAAAAGCTCAATTATTATACAATAAATCGCGAAAAGCACTAAACAAAAAAAAAGTTATTCATTCATATTAAGTTTTCGTATATAGATTAAAATATTTTTTTTTGAAAAACTCATTCTGAGTAAAATATCACGCTCATATGATTTGTACGTCATATACACTTATTACCGATCTCTGTAGTAAACATCAGATTTTTTTTGTAAATACAATTCGGTACAATTAACCGATAAATTATATGAAAAAATAGATTTTAAAATATACATTAGGAAAACGAAATCAATTTTAAAGACAAGAATAATAATAATAATTAGAAGATGATAATAATAAAATTATAGCAGCGTAATTTAGGTACATAAAATAAATAAAAATTTGTGCGCTATGAGCTATGACTTAAAATTTTTCTTTCATTCGAGCAAAAATGAAACAATGTGTACTCGAAAATATTAAAGCTATTTCCAACCTTCTTCTAAAAGACTGATGAACTAAAATGGATAAAATTCTTTTAAACCTAAAACTAGTATTTTTCTTCATTTTCAGTTCACGAGTGAGTGACGCCTTTGCGAGCAACCAACATATTCAACACAGGATGCTTCTTAATATAATCCACAGCTTTTTTATGAGTTACCATAGTAAAATCATAACCATTCACCTGTAAGTTAATAATAATTCTTTAAATTTTCAGTCTTTCAACAAGAATTCAATAAAACGTAAAATTTACTTGTAAAATTTTATCGTGGATTCGCAAACCAGCTTTGGCAGCAGGACTACCGTCATGAATTTCAGTAACGTATATACCCTTTGAAAATAAAATTCTTAAGTCTTAATAACGAATAAAAATTGGCAATTTAATAAGAAAAATACGTTGTCCGTGTATCCTTGAGGAGATTTCCTGTAATCTTGATCGATTCCACCTCCGATTTTAAACCCACATTTCATTACTTCTCTTCCTTCCGAATCGACTCCAGACTCCTTGGCTAATTTAATTGGAATCTGGCAAAATTAAAACTTAACATTAATCTCATTAATTACTAATTACATTTATAATTCTTACACTAAGGCACTCCATAGCAGTGCCAGCTTGGTGCTGAAAAGCCATCGCCATTATGAAAGATTGTACGAGCAACTTTTGACAGTTGAGCAAGCAGTCCTATTTATATAATTCGTAAAGTACGGGAGAAAACCTTAATAACCGGTGTTCAATAAACCGGTAAATTCAATTTAATGACATTTTTTATTTCTCAAAAATTACGATAATTAATTAAATATGTAAAAAATTACTATAAAATACCTCGAGTAGAGAACGAAGCTGCGAAGTGAGAAAATTAATGACACAAAGATAGTTTTCCACAGTTGTCGCCAGGTGGCGCTAAGGAGATTAAAAGGTTGCATTGCGCATGCTCATTTCGAATCCCTTTTGACTGCGTTTATAAAATTAGTTTTAATAGTTTTATTAAACTTTAATTTATTAATGAAAATAATTATCAAGCTGAAGAAAAATGACTAACAATTGTACGTTTTAAAAGTAAGTTTTGCTTAATTAAATGATACTGTGGTTTAAAATCAAAATCACTGTCAGCATAATAATTATTTTCAATAGTAAAGCTGATATAATTATTTTTAAAATGTAAATGTAAACTCATTAAGTTAAATATTTAATCTAGATTTAATAATATAGGTTGCTATGGAAAGCATGTTATTAATTTTATATGGGAGGACTTTCTTCTAGCAGATTGCTCTTGATCAGAACTTTTAAAAGTGGAACAAGTTCGATTTTTAGATTTTGCAGCCGTAAAAAACATAGCAGGAATTTAAAAGGATATTCAGAAGGAAAGTAACTTTACAGCAAATATTGTAACAGCTATTTTTTAAAAATTATTTTTATTCTTTGAATTATAGGTGTTTACACCATGGACGTTGATAAATTTGTTACCAAGCAGTTGGAGCTGATAGAACTGGAAAAAGAAGCCGAAATTGAAGAGACGAAGTTAATAATTTTAATATTAAATAATTTTAAGAGGCACTTATTAATCATTTATATTAGGTGTTTGCATGAAAAATTATCTACTAAAGAGTTGGAGCATCAAGGGGTTTGCATTAGGAAAGTAAAAGTATTGGAGAAAAGAAGCGGTTTATTTGGACGAACTTTAATAAAATTTGGTCCACCGTGGATAGAAAATGAATTGCCATCTCATCATCTTAGTTCAGGTGGGAGTTTTAAACAAAGTTTTTGCATCTAAATTTACTGACTTTCAATTTTTTAGGGGATATTGTCGGAGTTCATGAAAGTGGAAATCAAGTTCAAGATGTCATAATGTCCGGCGTGGTATACGCCACAAAACAAAACTCAATTACTGTCGCCTTCGAAACGACTTTGGATAATCTACCTTTGGAACATTCAGAAATATATAGCTTGGTGAAACTTGCTAATGATGTCACATACAAGCGAATCAAAATGTAAAAAGTGTAGGCCAACATTATAATCTAACTTAAGAGAAAAAAATGACCTTTTATTCTAGAGCACTATCTGACTTAAAAAAGATTTGCGAAACTGGAAATTCCCATTTAATTGATGTGTTGTATGGAAATGGCCAAGTGAGCCAAGTTTCTCCTTCAAAAGGTAAACAAAATACATTTCTTATACGTATACTTAATAACTGATTATAGGCCTAATTATATAATAATGTTTCGGGTTTATTGTTTAGAAAAAATATTATTTTTTGACAAAAATTTAAATAAAACTCAAATTGAGAGCGTAAAATTTGCTCTCGATCAGAGAGAAATTGCAATTATTCATGGACCACCTGGTACAGGAAAAACAACTACCTTAGTCGAAATTATACGACAAATAGTTGCACAAAATTTAAAAGTAGGTTCTAATACGATAAGTTTAAATGTACATAGAAGTAAACCGTTTTGATGTTTAGATTTTACTATGCGCTCCATCGAACGTAGCAATCGATAACTTGGCAGAAAAACTTTCGTCTACTGAAGTAAAATTTGTGAGATTAGGTCACCCAGCTCGAACTAGTGCGGCTGCTCAAAATGATACTTTGGATGCCAGACTTCAAAAATGTGACATGGCTAATATCAGAGAAGATATTAGGAAAGAACTTGATTCAGCTTCGGTAATATTACTTGAAAATATTTTTTTGTTAAGCTTTCTTTTTAACAAATATTTAGTTAGCTGTAAAAAACGCTCATGATAAAACTGAAAAGTACAGAAAACGTAACGAAATCAAAGACCTTTCCCGTGAACTACGAACTCGAGAGACTGCAGCTTTAAAGGAAATTTTAAACGGTGTGAACGTTATCATAGCGACGTTAGTCACTGCATATCCCAGTGGACCACTGAAACAATTACCTAAAGATTATTTTGATGTGGTCGTTATCGACGAATGTTCTCAGGTAAATCCTTAAAAGAATAATTCAAAATGATAAAATAGATTTTAAAAAAATTATTTCAGTCTTTAGAAGCAGCTTGTTTAATACCGATTTTGCAAGCTAAAAAATGTATATTAGCAGGTGACCACAAGCAGCTTCCACCAACTATAATTTCATCGAAGTCAGTTATTATATTTTGCTTTAACTTTAATAAAACTGTCGTTTTCACCTTTCATTTATAAATATTATTAGAGCTGCGAAAGAAGGGTTAGAAATAACATTAATGGAACGGCTTTTAAATTCTCCACAACGTTATCCTAACATTTGTCGCATGCTCATAATGCAATATCGTATGCATCAGAATATTATGAAATTGCCGTCAAAAAAATTATACGAAGGAAAGTTGGTGGCTCACGAATCCGTTAAAGGTCACCTACTAAAGTAATATTTAATATTCTACGTGTGTATCTTACCAATTTTATCTTTTTAAATAATTTCCTTAGTGACTTACCAAATGTTGAGACGAATGAAGATACGGTCATACCTTTACTACTAATCGATACTGCCGGCTGTGATTTCTTCGAATTAGATTTGGAAGATGAGCTATCAAAAGGAAATGAAGGCAAAATTCTGAATAAGCTTTTTTTCTACAAAAAAAAATTATAATACATTTACTACATTTTTTCTTTTAGATGAAGCTAATGTCGTTGTCGCGCATTTGACAAATTTAATCCGCAGTGGAGTAATGGAAGCCGATATTGCTGTTATTACACCATATAATTTGCAAGTGAAAATTTTAAGATCATTAATATCGAATAAATATCCAAAAGTGGAAATTCGATCGGTTGACGGTTTTCAAGGAAGAGAGAAAGAAGCTGTCATACTTTCGTTCGTTCGCTCTAATAGCAAAGGTTTTTATAATCATTTCTTTAAAAAATATTTATACAAGATAATTAATTCATACATTTGGACAACTTCTATAGGAGAAGTGGGCTTTCTTGCCGAAGAAAGACGTTTAAATGTTTCCATTACTCGGGCTAAGCGTCATTTAGCGGTTATATGCGATAGTGAAACAGTATCAAATAATGCTTTTTTGAAAGAATTTATTGAATATTTACATAAAGTCGGGGACGTGAGATCAGCTCATCAGTATCAGCAAGGTAAATTTCGCAATTATTATAAAAATGACCAATTTAACTTTGTAACACCATAATGTTTTGTTCAGACATGCCTAATGATTTTACTCATACCGAAATTGTTTCAAAAATGATTGCTAAAGTTAAAATTTCATCTAAATCAACTCCTAAATCTCATCAAGTCGAATCTGGAACTAGTAAAAAATCTAAGATTCCAAACTTAAAGCAGTCGGTTTCAAAATTGAAAGAAATGCCCAATAAGTACAGTAACAGGGAACTAATTGAAATTTCAATTTAATAGATTTTTTCTTTCGTATCTTAGAGAAGAAACTTTAAGGGATGAATATCGTGTAATTTTGGAAAAATTTAAAGTTAATAATTTGGAAACTTCCTATTCCTTTCCATCAACGTTGAGTTCGCTAGAGAGAAAACTTGTGCACGAAGTAAAATATTGTACAATAATACTGTTTAAAAGACTAATTATGAATATTTACTTAATACTTTTTTGTAGATTGCAGAAAAATTAGGACTTTTGCATTTGAGTCAAGGAGAAGGTGATCAAAGACACATAATAGTTAATAAGAAAAACTTAAAAGAACCAAAAGTTACAAAAAAAGTAGATAACAACGATGTTGAATCTACGTTTAAAAATACAAGTGGTATCACTGAAGGTTGTGAAGAAGTTCTACCCGAAGAACAGCCAAAATTGGACGTAAAACAAACACAACATTTAAAAGCCGCGTCAAAAAAGAAGAAGCAAAAGGCGCAAAATAAACTGAAAGAGTCGCCTGAGCGCAATGATGACGACTTCGAAGCTGTTATTGATGAGTTTGTAAAGAAAGACAAGAACTGCCATTTTGAAACTTGCAAAGTTAATATAGTTGTAATATCTCAAACGTGCCAGTTTTGTAAACAACGATTTTGTTTGAGTCACAGTATGCCTGAAATTCACGGTTGTGGACTTGCTGTTAGAGCAGAAGCGAGAAAAACATTTGAACGAGAGAATTCTAGGCCCATTAACACGAGCCAAAAGAGCACCAGTCGCAAAGTTTTAGAAAGGAAATTAGATAAAAAGTTGGACGAAATGAATGAAAAGCGTAACCGGAAACCACCAAAATCAAATAAATAAAAGCCTATAATTATTCATTTTTATGTATTTGAATCAGCATTAATTTAGTGAATAAATTCAATTTATTTATTAGTAAAATTAATTATTGTTTCCTCCCAACTTTTCACTTAATATTTTATCAGAAAAATTAGATACAGTAATTCACTACCTTTTCGCAAAGAACTTTTGCTGCATCGCTGTGATCACATGTCAGACCGGTGTTTTGCTTGCCGTTTGAAGTCTTGACAGTTGTTGGCACGACTTTGGTAAGGAACGTCTCGCATCAATCTGAATTCAGAAACCCTTATTAAAAACTCCGTGACAATTTATCCATCGATAGCTTTTAACATTACCTTGGCTTTTAACAACATCCTTTAATTTCGGCCAGTGCTCTTTAAGTATGCCTTCGGAAGAATGAACGATCTATACTAACACGGCACAATGCGGCGGCTTTCATAAAGCTAAAGCTACTGTAGCACATTCAGAACATTGCATGCATCTAGCTCGTATTCTGAATTTTGCCTACTTTCGCCAATTTAAAACTAAAAATATAAACAGTACTGTTGGAAAGGTGTAAAATAAAACGATAAATGAGAATAATAAAATTTAAAGCAGGGTTTTTATGAAAATATAAGCATAAATCATGGTGTTTTTTGTTTGGTGACCAGCACTCGAGATCCAAAAAAAAAATTCTTTTTTTTTTCTTTTTTTTTTAAATCCTATATTTATCAATTCCAATAAAAAGTCGAGATTAAAATATATTTATATAAGTTTTCTATATGGAAATTAGCCATTTGTTACACGTATTTACATCAAGAATGTGTGCAAGCAATTATAAAGGTTAAAGTCAGCTGCAAATTAATTCAAAACGCTGTCTTTTTTTGAAAAATAACCAACCGTAAATTACATGTATACATCAGATATATACATTAATTATTATTATATTCGTATAATAATTCTTTTTCATTAAATTAAAAACAAACTACTAAAAAAAAATGACTTTAAATGCATAAACAATAACTTAATAGATGTGCAATAATAATATTAACCCATCAGAATTAAAAACTCGCAAAAAAGAAAAATGAAATGCGTCAATTAAAACAGTTTTTTTTTTGTGTTGCTTGAGATAGAAAAGTCAGTTATCACATTAGATCACCCATGAATGTCGAAACAACTAAGTTATTCTGTGTGAAAATATTTTACTAGGAAATTTTTATATTTCATAACGCCATAAGTTAATAATAGTGAAAATTGTTAATTTAAAAACAGAATATAAATAAAAAATATAGCAGTTATTAAAATTATTAATATGTTTAACATTTGCAATGCTAAACATGTATATTTTTTTAATAATAATTATTTCTAACCGTTTTTCAAGCTTTGCTTTTTTAAAAAAAAAATTATAAAACTGAAAGTGATGTAAAAAAAAATAGAACCAATATCACTTTCAAAATAAAAAAGAAAATGTCGACGTATATAAATAATAATCCTTAAACTTACAGAACTTGCTTTGACTGTTTCTTCAATAAATTCACCTATTTAAAGATCGCTTGTGAACAGTATGAATGAAAAATTCCTCTTTATGCCGAGTCTAATAATATAAATAAAAATAATAATAATAAAGGCGATAATGAAGCTTTATCGACAGATGCACGACGAAAAACCCATTTTAACTCCACTTCAAACAATGCACAAACAAACACGCGTTTTTTTTTGATTAATATGCATCGTAGAAACGAAATCTGGCATTTTGATGGAAAATAAATCTGCTGAAGAGAGAGATGAAGTAAAAAAATGAAGATTTCTAAATGAAATAAACCGTTAGCGCGTCGCACAAATAAAACTTCAGACAATAATGAAACGAGATATATAAATATAGACAGGTCGACGCGTCTTGTTCACTTGTTTTTATCTATGTACAACTTTGTTGCACGCGCTCAAAGAAAGTTTGTTTTTAGAAATTTAAATTAAGCGAATTGAGGATGACGTTGTTTAAAAGATGGCAGAGCATTCACTTCTTTGTTAGGTCTATCACGTCATTTTTTTATTATTTTATTTATATCACGAAATATCTAGTTTTATTTCAACCTGCGAAATCAGGATCACTTTCATCATCGTCGTCGTCTTCGGAATCCAACACTTTTCTACGCTTTTTTTTCACTTTTTTCTTAGACGTATCCTTAGGTTTAGGAGTTCTTGCACGCGACCGCGATTTGTTCATATCACTATTACTAATTGATTTCTTCTTCGTTAAATGAGCTGCCATTTCATTACCCTAGAACAACACAAAGCAGAGTTAATAATTGATTTCCTAAACATGCAAAGAATTTTATCACCATTAGCGATTTGTTATGTACACTTTCCGCCTTTTCGCTTGATATGACGGTAATTCCTAAATCTTCTTTTGAATCCGTATTGTGATTAACTATCGCGTTCGTAGTCTGGTTGGCCCCACGAGGAGTTTTCGCTTTTGCTGAGACCGGGAGTTGACCAAAGTCTGGGTCATCGTCGTCTTCAGACCGATCAATGCTCAGCATTAATTCTTTAAACTAAATTTTGAATTCATTAATGCACATGTACTAAATTTCTATCTAAAACATAATTAAATAATATTAGAAACGTATAATAAAATAATTATTAAATAAATGTTTCCTAAACTGTTCATTTTGTGGTTTTTGCTGACTTAAAATAAATTTGCTTCAAAATTTTGTTAGAATTCATAAATTTATAAGCATTTAAAAATTAAAATCTTACTTCCAGATACTGTTGTACTAAGGTTCTCTTATCATCTTCATTAAATTCTGTTGGAGGAGGTCCCTGATTAAGAGTTTCAAGAGTAACTTTTGGCTTAAATGGCTGAACAGTCCTCCGACTGATAGCTTTTTCAAATACTTTAGCTTGTTCCGTTGGAGAATAAAGGCGAATTTTCCTAGAAAAACAATTCCAAGATATTTTTTAAAGTTCAAACACTACATTACATAAACTACAAGCCGATATAAATTGTCTTACCCATCAGTCAACCCGTACATTTCTTTCAGGTGTTGTTTCAAAAGTAGAAGCAACAAACACCCTTGAGACGCGTTCATACATTCTTGAAGAGGAAGAATATTTTCTGGCAAACGCGCTAAATAAAAGAAATAAAATGTAATCTTCGCATACGCAATAATAATATTATTCGTAAACCACTTACATAAAATAAAATCAACATCTTCGTTGTCATCTTCATCATCTTCAACCGTGGACGTTGTTTTTTGTTTATCTTCGTCCAATGTTGTTAATGGCAGTAAGCCCTGTGAAGGGTTTATTATTTGATTCAATTGAGGTTGATTATGATTCTGAAATTCGCTGTTTGTTAAAGTCGCCGCCGCTGGGTTGGTATTAGGGAAAATTCCAGGCCTCATTATAGGAGTATGCGCATTGCCAGGATTTTCCCCCAATACACTAGATACTTCGCCACTATTAACAGGCGTTAATTTACGCAAGGAAGCAATCTAAAAATAATAAGTACACAAAATTTAACATAAATAATAAAATAATAAAAAAAATTAAAAGAAACAAAAACGTAATATACAGTAATTGAATGCTGTTATTCAGGGTGAAGTGCAAAACAGCGCATTAAATAAAATAAAAAAATTAATTACCTCACGAAATGTTTGCAACAGATTGGACCCTGTAACTGAGATATAAACATCAATTTGATGCATAAGATATAACGGCTCATCTTGCATTTGAAAGGGAAAATAAGCGAGGTTATCAGCCAAATATAACAATTCGTTAAGCGGAGTTTTCTACAAAATAAATTGTGAAACAGGTTTCCTATTAGATTACGAATTATTTAAGACTTACAACTTGCTCTTCAAATTGTTTCAATAATGAAAGAATAAAAGCCCGCCGATGTTGCCTTGAACCTCGAACTACAGAGTACAGGTGGGAATTTAAGGCAGCAATTGATTCGCCTGTTGCAGCAGGCAGACGATAGCCCCTTGTTATTTGACTATTGTTTTCTATTATCCTCTGTAAATTATAGGACATCTTTACCCCAGCAATTGCCTTCATCTGCAAATTAAAAGTGTACAATACAACTGCTTATTTTTCAATTTAATAATTTTACTTGAATAAATCCCGGATATTTCTTTTCGATTTCTTTTAATTGCACATCTGATTTTACGCGAATTGTATGTTCACCGTCTGTACTCATGCAGATGAGGTAAGGTACAATCTAAATAAAAACTTTAAATTATCGCAAGTTCATTATAACAGTTGAAGTTTGATTATTTTAACCTGAACAGGATGTACTAATCCCTGCGCTAGAATTAGCTGGATTACGTCTATAACAGCAACTCTGACATTTGTCAACCGGTGTAAATAAGATTCCAAAATCTGTTTTAAGTAAACCTGGATGATTGTGCTCGCCATCCTATTAAAATGTGTTAAAAATGAGACGTCAAGAATTTTTAAGTGATCATTTACCCCGAAGTGACATCACCCATTTCTTTTAAATCTTCCCCTTTAGCTCTATTAGCCCCTAAAATAATTGCATATAAATAAATATGTAATAGTTAATAAATAATTTAACAATTTACATTCGGAATCTTGTTTTATCATTGTTAATTCTTCTTCTTGCAAATATGTTTGAATATTCTTTAATACTTGACACTTTAATGCAACTGAAGCCCCTTCATTTGTTAAAAGGTCATTATAGAGCGACTTCACTTCTCTGCCAAGCATCAAATCATAATGCCTTATACATAAAGAACCTAAATTTAAAGCATTTTTTCAGTTAGTTTGTATAAGACTATTTCGTAAAATATTTAGCGTAATTCTTACCGAGGCTTGTTAAAGCCATACTCTTAACATTTTCATCTTCATGCCGTACAAAGTACATTAGACATTCAAATAATAATTCTTTTATAGAGCCCTAAAAATTGCATATCAGCAAATTGAACTGCTACATACGTTATAAAAACCTGAGTACCTGAGTAGAATGTTCGTTGCGACAGTTTGCTTCAACATCGAAATATCTACAAAAGTGTCCAACAGTAAATAAAGATCTTCTCAAGGAAGGAATTTGAGAAGCAAGATTTGGATGGTTTGGATTTTGACTTTGCTGCCATTTGTACTTTATAAGCACTTCTACAATATAGAAACAATTAGCTTAACTCACAAATTTCAAAGTTTTAAATTTACCATAGAATTTTTGAAAACAATCCCAAACTAATTTATAATTTTTAGTAACGCTATTCACGATTGAACCCAAGCAACTAATGCAACTTTGTACAACCTAAATTAAAAGTCTTTAAGATCAACATTTCTTTTAGAACAAAATTTCAAAATAGTACCGCCATTCCATGCCGTAAAATTAGTTTTATCATATCTTCTTCCAGCTGAGCTAAAAACGTCTCACTAGGATGTTCAATTAATGGGACTACCAATTCCAAAGTTTTTGCAACATTTGTAAGCACCATATAATCGCCAGTTGTCTAAAATTAAAATGTAAATATATTGCAATTTTTAAACAAATAGTGACAACTTACATTACACTTGAGACTTAAATAAGGTTGTAAAGTCGTTGCATGAGGCACCAATAACGTAGGCTTTATTTTTGCAAACAGGTGGAGGGTTGTTAAGCATGACACAAGCTTTTGACTGGAACTACCTTTATTATTAGCTGCCACGAAATAATACATTAATAAAAGCAAAAACATTTATTATTCATTATATTTTCAACATACCTAATGAACATTCTTCAATGCGAAGCACGTTTTCAACTAAGCAATCAACAATTTGCTTACAAGAAACAATAGCCAATTTTTGATGTGAAATATCTTCTTTTTCTTTGCATTTTAAAAGCTAAAAATTATTTATACATTAAAAATAGGCTGTAATTATAAAAATGTGAAGGATAAATTACATTTTGAAGTAATTGTTCAAACCAATCTAAACCCATGTCTTTGCAAGCGTATACCTATTACACAAAATTATTTTTAGTTTATAAAAGAGCGGCTTACACAAAAACTAACAGTGAAACTTACCACATCTGTAATGTTCATCACTTTTCTTAAAAGTAGTTTGCTAACATCTCTATCTTTCACAGGAGTAAACCACATATTTTGAAATACATCATTAACCAATTTCTTAAATATAAAAACGTTTGAATTTAATAGTTATTAAATTAACTAAAAAAAGGATCTATACCTTTATTCCTTCTTCGTCATTAACTCTGCGTATCATTTTTACACATATTTCCGGAATCTTATCGAATTCAGGTTGTTCAATACAAATATCTTTTAAAATTTTAATCACCCTTTTTCGTACACTCACACCGGTATCCTAGGGAAATTACTTAAATTAGAAAACATTTAATAATTATTAATCAAGTGCCATGTTATTTACAAGAATTCTTTCAATAAGCATATCGTAGTACTGGTTAGTAAGTTCTGGACGGACAAGAATAAATTTTCCCACTAGATCAACAGCCGCTTCCCTCACACTAGTTGATGAATCTAAAAACCTAGCATGAACACCTTGCCGCATGTCATTCTAATTTTAAAAAAAAAACATTAAAAATTTACTTTTAATTTTAACTACAGTATTTATACAAAAATACCCTAGCGAGAATTCCAGGATCAGCTTCAACAACTGAAGCCAGGCATTTCATTGCTTTTGTCCGTACTGCGATAGCAGATTCATTAAGCACTCGCAGTATCTAAAACAATTTTTATTTCACATTCATAAAAATTTAAAGTAAATAATTCTTACATGGGTTAAGTAGATATCAAAACTTTGTGAAAAAGGCCTTTTCGAAGCTAGATATCGGGTAATCAAATCGGCACTTTCATAATCCAATTTGTAAGACCTAATTATTATAGAATTAATTATTACATTCAATAATAAAAAAATAAACAATAACAATACTTTTGATTTGAGATTAGTGAAGATGAAGAACTTAAACTTTTCCGAATGGTATTAATAAGAAACTCTTTTTGTTTTTCCGCATAACGAAGTGCTTCGTTAGCACGAGCCTCTGCATCAATCGAGTTCGAACTTACATTTAATGGCTCATTATCGGAATTTTCTTCATCATCATCCTCTTCTTCATCGCTGCTATCTAATTTATATTTCCTTTTCCGTTTTAAAGATTTTGCATTTCTAGAAGGCGTTTTACTACTCGATCCTTGATGCTGCTGCGATTCTTTAGTGGGCGTTATTGTCTTTTCTAATTTTGCATTGGAAGTGGAAGATTTACGAACTTTCGACTGATTTTGTAAATTTGTCTTACTCGCATCTCTATACCATTGGGCGATATAGAATTGCTTAGCAAACTAAAGTAAACAGAACCTTTGCTATTACAAATACCGGTAATAATAAATAGGAAAAAAAATGTACTTGAAACGCAGGATCATGTTGAACACGACTTTGTAAATAATTTAAGAGTGCCAGTTGAATAAATTGAACTTGATCATTAGGGTCACCTTGTTTTGTTTTCTAGAATGAAATAATGAACATTAGATCAATAAAAAAAGATATACCCCGATATTCTAAAAATACCTTATTCTTAGATTTTAAGGGCGACTCTTCAGACTCGGCTGTCATATTTTTAACAAGTTCATCAATCGAGTCTTGTTTCAATTGACTAACGACCGAATCTTTCCGTAACTTTGCAGCCACTGCTCCAAGATAATCCAACGACGCAACTCGTAAACTCATATCTAATGCTTTATTGCTAAAGTTTTGTACCTAATAAAAAATTTGCCAAGAAAATTAATTTTAAATTA
The DNA here is from genome assembly GCA_034698085.1 of Polydesmus angustus. Taxonomy (NCBI): domain Eukaryota; kingdom Metazoa; phylum Arthropoda; class Diplopoda; order Polydesmida; family Polydesmidae; genus Polydesmus; species Polydesmus angustus. The sequence continues at coordinate 9,508 of JAQGAY010000618.1, read as the reverse complement.
CTACAAATAAAAATATTATTTTACCAATAATCTTCCTAGCATGCTTAAAAGAACTTCTGCTGCAGGCCATTCCGGTTTATTTACCGTGAGAAGTAAATCTTGAACAAAGTTTTCAAACAAAGGCCGATAATCTAACTCTTCATTTTTGCCGTTGCATCTAGCCACGATAAAATTAATATTATTTAAAATCGATATTTATGCTTATACATACTTTGTCAGGAAGACAGATAAAAAATTAGCAGCGGTTTGCATGGCCATCTCGTACGAGGAAATTATGAGTACATCTTTATCAACCTGAAAAGTATTCGATTAATAATTAATAGTCATTATCGTATTTGAAATGGGTTTTACATTAATATTTTTTTCGACTTCTGGCGGTTTTTCCGTTTTATTTTTTTGCTTTTTATCTGATAAAGATGGTAAAGGCGGAGTTGGATGTTCGATTTTTGGCAATTGCACCACACATTGAATTAGCTGCAAAATCAACGCTGTCATCATTTGAATATGCTCTTCAGAATTTAACCTTTATTCAAAATTATAAATTTAGAAACTTTTCGCAAACATATTAAAAAATAAACAGTTTACCTATAATTTCTTAAACTTCTTTTGCTTGTTGGTAATCTTGCTAAAGAAGCTAAAATGTCTTCCAAAATTATCTGACGATGTTTATCATATTTAGCAAACACCTACAAATATATTTTTAGTTTTAAATATTAAATAACTAATTATATTACGTACCACCGTTACGAGTCGTAATGTACTTAGTTGTAATTCACTGACACCTTCAACAAAAAAAGGGCTAACTCCTAAAGTAGATACTTGTAAAACAGTAGTATCAGTCAAAGTTTGAATTTCTAATAATTCAGCTAAAAGTGCAACTAATTCGTTGAGTTTATTGTACAGTTGTAAAATAGCCTTATGTTTAACTTCTTTTGCTCGAGCTCGTTTTTGTTTAATATTTCCAATATAACCATCTAAATAAATATTTAAAAAATGCAGTTAAAAATTACAATAATCAAAAAAAATTTTTTTAAATAAACCTTTATTTTTTGAATCAACCCTGTAGACCGGATCAAAAACCGGAAAAATAGTATTTTGCAGTTGATATTTGGTGAAGCTGATAACCCTTTCAATTACATCTTCCAAATATACCTGCTTAGGCATATTTCTCGATGTCATTACATAAATTGCCGTCAAAGAAGCATCTACACTTCGTGTTAAACGCTCCATAGCCAATTCCAGCCATAATCTTCCTTCATCCTCATCTTGGTCATCCTAATTTTCAAAAAAAACAGCGCATTTTAAGATAAGTTTAATAATTTTTCACACTTACTAAATTACCTGATTTTCAATAGGTATTAATTTTGCACCATCTCTAATATTGCGCTCTAAAATAGTAAGCAAACGGACTAGCCTTTCTACCGGAACCTAAGATAAAAAAAATTATTTTCCGATAACAATAATAATGAATTAATTATACCTTCTCCATTGCACCGAGTGTCTTCAATTTGGCAGTTTCACCACGCAATTCTGTTAACTGGTATTTTGGTATTAAAGCGTCGGGTGGAACTTCAGCATCCTCATCTAAAAAAAGCATTTCCAATAATGAATTAAACAAATAAATGTAATACTTTATAAAAAAATTCAAATAGAAACACTTGCCTAATTCTGCCGTTAGATCAAGATCTTCAGACATTTCAAAAATCATGTCTAGCGTGCTTGTAAACCTTTTAAAAGTATTAGTTTCCATCAATTCTGCAACAAAATGTTTAAAAAACGTAAATATATACAATTTGGATAACAGTGACATGTTAACTACTACCTTCCGAAGTCAAGTTCTCTTCATATGTAATCTTTTTCTTTTTCTCCTTGACGATTTTTCGATTTCCACTACACGAGGACGAATTATCTAAAATGTGCAAACAATTAAATGACTTGAGAGTTCGTGCTACTACAATATTTATTTTAACCTTTATCAGTTGAACCTGTTTCGTCCATTTCATTGCAACTTTCTTCAGGCGATTCTGTATACGATTTATTACTACTACCTCGCTTTCTTTTTTTAACACGTTCAGACAAACACGTAACTGCTGCACCCATTCGCCCATCAACTAGCATTTGAAATTGGAAAATACGTTTCAGAACTTTTTTAATTAATTTCCAAAATCGAAATAATTACCTTTCGACTTTTGCGCTCCATCTTTATTCCAGTCTTTCCGAACTTTTCCAGCCAGAGGTTCATCAGAACTATCTGAATCGCACCTAGCTTCTTTTCCTCCCGATCGTGCTTTATTGCTTGAAGACTGAATTGAGTTCTTGTGTGAAGAAGAGTTAGATTTATTACAAGCATTTAATAAAGCAGCTAAGTAAACGAATCAACAATTAATAAAAAAAAAAACAAAGCAAGTGCTTAAATAATTTATAAAAACCAGTTTGTCCTGAAATTGGCGGCGCTTTTAAACTAAATTGTCGAATACTTCTTTGAGCTAGTGCCTGTTCCTAAATAAAATTTTTTAAAACCATATAGAAATAGATAAAATACACCAAATCATTCACCTCTTTGGTTAATTTATTCAAAAGCACCACCGGTTCGGTGACAGATGGCCGCCTTAATACCGGTGGTTTCTGTTCAACTTCTAAATTAATGTTTTCTAAAGCAACAAATGAAACGTTGTTGGAAGGAAAACTGCAGCTATTATTAATTGGCTCCGCTATATTATTAAAAATTAAAATAGTAAATTTTTTCAGCTTAAAATTAACCAAAATAAACAGTTTTTACATTTAATCACAACGCAAGAATTAACAATCGGAGCAGCAGGAGGCGATAATGAATCGGGTTTATTAGGAGGTTTGATTGAAACGCTACCATTGAGTTCAAAATTAGGCCTCGGTTTCACATCAATTCCTAAAAATAAAAGCAATTAAATATAATATAAAATAAACACAAACTATGAAGAATGAATACCTGGACTTTCAACTAATTGAGGATAACGAGCTGGACTACATTGCGGTGTGTACCGAGAAGGACTAGGTTGGGAAGAGTATGGTGAAAAATGCGGGGAGGGATACGGAGAAGGAATTGCATAACTGGAAGGATGTGGGTAACACGTTATAGGAGCAGATGCCACAGGAGGCATTGATGGCTGAGATGATAACCCTATAAAAACAATTAAAAAAAATAAACAAACGTTTACAATACAAATTTGATTTGCATTGCTCCTTCTTAACCAATCCAACCCAGATTTTTAAGCTTCTGTTTACCTGGAAATGTCACTCCCGGGAAAGTATTCGGATTAATCTGAAGAATAGCTTTTAGTAATTCCGGAATTTCACCATCGAAACATTCGCCTCCAATGAAAGTGTCTTTCAGTTCACTGCACATACATTAAAAACAAATTAACAACTATCCCAACATAATAACATAATCGTCTAATTACATAAAATCCGTAGTGGTCTGCGATAATGCCGCAATTAATTGATTCGCTAATGGTTCATCCCTTAAATTTAACAGTCGTTTAGCTTCCTCAGCAACACGGGGATGAAACAAAAGATTTTTGTTGCAAACCAACGAAGGTAAAGGTGCAGGAAGTGGCAGTTCAGGCAATACTAAAATAATTATCAAAATAGTTTTAACGCTTTATAATATTAATAATAATTTCAAATTTTCTTCCTTACGATCAGTCAGACTGGCAATTCCTGCCAAAGTTGTTATGGGAACGCTGGGAATATCCCCATTCATGTCTAATGATCATTAACGTCGACGACATCAACTTGTGGGACTAATTATACCGGCAAATCTAAATTTAAAAATAAGCGTTATAAAAAAAATCGTGAAAATAAAGATATAAAACATTGAATGAGCAATTAAAAAATTAAAATCTTAACGTCGGCAAAAATCAATACCAATTAATCAAAACAGGTGTTAATGTAAATTGAAGTGAATAAATTTCAATTGATATTCAAATTGAAAAAGAAAAAAAAAAATGAAAGGTGAACGCCATCTATCGGTCGGCGGCGCCGGCTTTGATTGCAGCGGCGTAACCTTTTCCTGGGCAAAGTTAATTTTGACATTTTCCCCAATACGTATTAAAAAAAACTTATTTAAATTTCTGAGTAGTTTGAGGTTAAAATCAATACAACATTGATGAAGCACGCCGAGTGCATGAATGAGATTGTAAAAATCCGATCGATGTATCACTGAACCTTGTCAAAATATTTCCTTGGCATTGATATTGATGCGGAGGTCTATTGGAGTATTGCAAGTTTATCTAGGTAACACACATCAGTCGCTTGTCCCCTCGGCCGCCTCTTTACACTTCAAATACATGTGCAAATGTCACATTCAAAATTATCATAAAAATACATCCATCACGTTATTTAACTCCCGTTGAATTAATACATTTGCGATTTAAAATGTCGCATTTAAGTTACGGAAGCCATATTACTTACGTTGTGTATCGAACGGCCATAGAAACTGGGTAAAAAGGGGTGGCGTAAAAAAAGTACGCGAGAGGTCATTTAGTAACCTTACCTTCAAAGAGATTTGCACTTCCATTTGTCCCCACTTTTAGGTTACATTTAATGCTGTAAAAGTCTGTAATGTCATGATGAAATTTCGCGGAGATCTTTATAGTCAATCAAGTCATTCCGACGGCCGATTCACATAATCACCAAAACAACAATGAACGCGCCAAAAAAAAAAAAAAAAAATTCACTACTTCTAGTTGTATCAATAGCCGTCAATTTCTTTCCTTTACGCGTTTAATTAAATGTGGTTTTTCTTACCCACGTAATTTTACAAGGTTCAATCTTTGTTGTAAATAATATCCAGTTGGTGAAGAATTGATAAAATTTATCGCTGTTTCATATAAAAATCGGCTTAAACCACAACATCAAGATTACCGAACGTGCGCAATGCTACATCATTTCTTACGGCGTAAAGCGGTTTTGACGATGACATAGTCCCCCGTGATGTCAAATGTAGTTTTTATTTTTTTAAATCAAAATTCAATTTATAATTTAATGGCAATCAACTATTAAAATTATATTTGAATTAAACAATTAAATTAATTGTTTATTAAATTAATAATTTAAATATCATTTAATAATTTAAACAAAATTTTCTCCATAAATAAACAACTTGAACTTCAGGTTAGTTGCTTTGACAACACCGAAGCCCTACAGGAAATTTCATTCGTTCGTCACTCTTCAAAATGGCTTCCAACGTCGTAGCACGAAATGCGGCAGCTCTTAGGAAAGTTTATGTTATTGGAGTCGGAATGACCAAGGTACAATATTAAATTTAATTTTTTTAAGAAAAATGAATAATGCGGAACTATCATTATAAGCGCAGTTTGAGGTTTTTTGTTTAATTTAATTTATTTTGTCATTTAAAACTTTAACTGGCTACTAGAATTTAATCATTAATGTTTGCATTAACTTCATAGCATTTGCATTACCGATATATTTTTAAAATATTTTTCTTGAAAAGGTTAACAGAATTTAAAAAAGTAAATGACCTGTTAAATGGTAGTTATTTATGTATAGTTTAATACTTCATAAAAATTTTTAATGCTTTGTAAACAAACGTACAATGTCATGTGTACGTAACTTGAATCAGCTGATTTTAATTTTTTTTTAATAAAATTTATTTATCTACAAGTAATAATCCAATTTTATTCTTAGTTATTTAAAGATTAAAAAAAAAATTGAACAAATTAACTTTTTTTTTTTTTTTTTTGAATACCCGGTAATATATTTTATTAATTTTAAGTAAATTACGTACACAATTTCTATGAAGAATGGGATTTTAAAATTGAAATAAAGATGGCAATTAGTTCAAAAAAAAAAAAAAAAAAAATGAGGCCGTAAGTTCAACGTGGCCTAGTCTCCTAATCAAAAAAAAATTTTATATTAAAATTTTTTGATCTTATCTTATGATCTGAAGTTAACGATCAAAGGTCCGATCTTCAAAATAACATTTAAAATAATATTGACATACTTAAGATTAAAAAAAAAAGTTTTTGACCAAAAGATGAGACTATCGAATTACTAGATGGTTTTATCAATAATACTATAATCAATGCAGTATATTACAGTACAAAATAATACTCCGTATTATAATAATATCCCCAATGATGATGTGCCACCATAACAAAACTTGTCAAAATGATCTAGTTATTAAAAAAATAATTATTTTCTTAAGCAAAATATGAGTTATTGTCTGTATTTTATCGTTTTTTGATGTTTAAATTATGTAATCTCTGGGAATTTTATTTAAAACTTTTAGATTATAAACTGATTTTTATTTTTTTATTACAGTACTTTATTAATAATTTTTTTTTTAATTTACTGTAGTTTGAAAAACCTGGTCGACGTGAAAATTTTGATTATCCCGACATGGCTAAAGAAGCCGGTAATATTTAAATTACAAAATAAACATTACTTCCACCTGTTAAAAACACATGTTTAACATTTTATCAATATTTTTTTTTAGTGACAAATGCTTTGGCCGACTGCAACTTAAAATATAACAGCATTGAGCAAGCTTGTGTGGGATATGTTTATGGTATAATTAGAATTAAATAGGTTGAAAACAAAATAAACTTTTGTTTTTATCTTTGAAATTAATTTTTTTTTAGGAGATTCCACGTGTGGTCAAAGAGCGCTCTATCAAGTGGGTCTAACTGGAATTCCCATTTATAACGTAAATATTATTTATTTCGTAACTCGGTTAGTTCTTTTTTTTCACTATGCAATATTGTTCTATAATAGATAAACAATAATTGCTCGACCGGTTCTTCGGCTCTTTATCTTGCCAAACAATTGGTGGAAGGAGGTAAGCGACAATTTTGAAAAATTAATAAATTAATATAAATTTAGAATTTAAATGTCTATATTAAATTAAAAACTAATTATGTTTTTTTATACATAATATGATACCCTTATTGTCGTATTGCTGCAATTTATTATTATAAACTTGAATTAGAATTTATTATTCCTGGTATTATTATTTTATAACCAAATTTGTCTTAAGATGAGGTTAGAGTTAAATAGATTTAAGAAAAAATTGAAAAACTCGATCGCAAAATGCATTTTTGACGAAAATTTAAAAACAGCGTTATTATTGTTTATTATTAATATTCGAGAAAATATAATTAATTTGAACTACATTCTGAAATTCTTGTAGATATTAACAACTGGCAGTTTGCTAGTGCTAGTAAAAGTCCATAATTATACATTGCACAGTAATTAAGGTTTGTTTAAACCTTGGTACAAGGAAAATGGGCAGTATCCGTTTTGCTAAACTAATATTTTAGTAGATAAATAGTTAATGTAGTTTTTGTTTTATGTGAGCTCATTTTCTTTCATGGTCCAGGTTATGGATAGACCTACGTGGTGTTCTGAAAAAACAATGAACCTAACTGAATTAGTACAGTAACAATTTAATCTTGCATCACACCTCATATTTTGTAGTCTACCTATGATTATAATTTAAGTCTGGGATATTATCGCCATTTGGCAGAATTTATTAATTTAAAGAAGAGAAAAAAAAAACCACGGGAACACCATTCCCCTCAACTTCTGCCAAATACAGCTGGATTACAGGAGTGCGCTGAGCTCCCAGTTGAGGCAGACGGAGATTATTTTAAATACAGAATAGAACAATTAAATGTTAAATAAGTCATTAAAGTGAAGTTTTTCCATATGTCATTAAAATATATACAGTATAGTATTGAACAGATTAGTGTATTGTACATCTAATAATTCAGTTGGGTTTGCTTTTTTCGGTACACCGTGTAATTACGGCATGTATTAAAGAACAATAATTATTAAATTCGGGTTACATGAGCCATTTGAGACGTACTATTTATATAAACTATAAATAAAAATAATATACAATTTTGCTTTTAAATAATAATAACCTGTGGAGCTATTTTACGATTTCATACGAAAATTCACATTATTTTGTTAAAACAAAATACACTCTGTTTTTCTATAAGTTTCAAAAATATTGTTTTTACGTGTGCAGTATTGATTTGTTTATGTTGGGTTTATCAGGGCAAATACTCGCAGGTGGCAATTTTCGTCTGTTTTTAGTGTAGCAAAGTAATTTGCGTTAGTGTTGAATGAATGAAAAAATATACAAGGTAAACGGGGAAACCGAACTACTACATTAACAAGAAAAATAATTAAAATTGTATTGAGACTGCAGTACATGTAGTTGTAATATTGATGCAGCAACTGTAAGTGGGAGAGGACATTTGTAACAAATAAAATAAAGATAAATGCGCGATTGAAATTTACATGGATCCCACAGATTATTGTAGTTAATTCAAGTGGTCCGTTTTTTTTTTTTTCGTTTACCGTTTGGTTTACAAAAGCAAATTGCATTTTCGAGGGTTACATTCTTTTTATGAAGAAAACAATTTTATCATTTAAAGCAAATACCGATAAATGGTATTTTATTTTGATGTTGTTATTATGATCATATCATTAAATTTTATCTAACCACAATATTATAATTTTTTATAGTATTAGATTATTAATTTATTTTTATGGCCTCAAAATTTTAATAATTGGTTTTTTAGAATATTTTAAAGCAAATATTCCATTTATTCAAATTTAAAACAACAAAATATTAAGGCAGATTATAATTTTATCTAGTTTCCTATAATATATTCAAAGCAATTTAACTGTTTTTCTTCTTAAAATCCAGAATAAAATAAATATGTAAACCTTGAAATGCTAATTGTATTCAAGTTGTAATTCATATATTTTTTATATCTAGTCACAAGATTAAAAAAAATAATTATTTCGAAAATCTTGTGACTAGATATAAAAAATACATGAATTAATTAAGGTTTCTGAGTTTGAAAAAAAACTACATTTTTTGAAACAAAACTAGAATACAAATACATAGAGAAACCAGTGAAAAAAAACTTGCCTAGTCACTTATAATTACTTATTCGGTTTATATTACTTTATTATAGGGCTGGCCGAATGCACCTTGGCTTTGGGTTTTGAGAAGATGGAGAGAGGCTCACTCTCTAGTAAGGCATGTGATTAGATTTGTCACGTGAAATTAAACGTGATTTTTTGCCACTTTTTTTATTATTTAAATATAAAAGGCGGTTCCTGAAAATAGCATATCATTGGTATTTTTTTCTCCCTAGTATGATGATCGAACCAATCCCCTCGACCGACATGTAGAAGTTCTGTGCAACATCACAGATTTACAAGCGGCTCCGATGGCCGCTCAGATGTTTGGAGCAGCTGGGGTTGAGCATATGAAGAAATATGGTTTGTTTTCCTTCATCATTACCTACATTTTACTCATGCGTTACATATCCGGCAGAGGAAATTTGTAATTGTGTTAAATAAATATTTTTTTTTCTTTTCATCAGGTACCAAGCAAGAACATTTTGCAAAAATCGCTTATAAAAATCATTTGCATTCAACAAACAATCCGTAAGTAATTTTTATTTTAATACCGTACCTAACATAA
>JAQGAY010000617.1:0-23320 GCA_034698085.1 Polydesmus angustus | reverse complement strand
ATCATTAAATCGGAGATGTTGTTGTATGTAAATATTAAAAAATTAATTCATTTTCATTAAAGTTTGACTTCTTTATTAGTTTTTTAAAAACTCCGTAAATTTAAAAACACACGTTATATTCATAGAATTGAATTTACATGCGTTGTGTACATGGCATATTCCATAAGGAAAATGTTTTTGAAGAAGTTATGAAACGTCCATATCTTTACGAAACATTTCCAGAATATTTTAAAGCAATAAACGATTTCATGAAAACATTTTTCTCAAAAAAAAAAAAAAAACTACTCGAATAGTTTCGAGTAACTGAGATATTTATCTGGAAACATTTTGATGAGGTCGTCATTTGCATGCATCACCGCACGATGATCTATAAACAACAGCATACGACCTAGCGATTATTTTCTTTCCTTTTTATTATTATTTTTTTTACTTAGTAAAAAAAAAATTTCAAATTTATTTTGTTGACGCTTGTTTAAAAAAAAAATCTTGGATTTCATCAAAGATAACGTCAGTCAGCGATACGAAAAGCGAAACAAAAATAGTAGTTGGCATTAAATTTAGCCGAGACACATTTATCCAAAATGCCAACTATTTGACAAACGACTTTTGACTTATAATTCGATTTGCATCGCCTTTGAAAATCGAGTGAGAGGGGGGACTCGTATATCCGGTTGAGCCGCAACCAGCTGAGATTCTTATCCCCCACCAACCAAGTCCAACTCATACACACACGACTAGAAATCGCGTTAAGGTGATATCGCGTCAAACCCAAATTGGGAAAGGTGAAAGTTGCGGAGAGTTTCCTCGAGCGTGGATTTACCGATCAAAGGTGTAATACCAGCTGAACAAAAAGTCGAGTAAACAAGGTGAAAGAACTGAAAATATTTGTCATTCTCCAACGGTCACTCCTCCCCATCAACAACCAACGTCATCGTCATCATCGCTAGACCGGATGAGAAAAAGAAAGAAAAAAAACCTTTTTCTAGCAAAAGAATTTCAACAACTTTTTCGTTTAGTTTCACTTTTCAAAAATAATAATAATAAAAAAAAATCAACAGGTAGGTCAATGATTGAAGAAATGAAAAGAGAAAAAAAAAAAAAAAAACTTGCATGCAAATTTAATTTATTTCAAACTACTGACATCCAATGTTAAATTATGAGTTTGCTTACGTCAAAACTCGTATGAAAAAAATAATAATAAAAGGATGAAGAAAAGGAGAAAAAAAAAAAAATCTGAAGTTGATAGATAAAACTAATGAGAAGCTTTCTCTAAATTAATCTTGTTGATATACAAAATGCAGTTGAGTGAAGAAAGAAAAGAAAAAAAAATACAATCATTTACTGTAATCATCCGCAATTCCATAAACGTTAATAGAAAAAAACCAACAATGCAAAATACGCATTTTTTATCGCTTCGAATTTGATATAAATTATAATACTGTACTGATATTTTGCACTACGGTATAAGGTTCACGTTTCTCAAACTTGGGTCAATAGGATCATTTTTGAGTTCAAACCATTGATAGAAAAATACATGTAGACATTAAACCAATACGGTATTCATATTATATCGAGGTCGACAAACCATAATATTACGTCAGCATGTAGTTTTTTTGTTGGAATCAAAATTAATGGTTTATTTACATTACGAAAATAACACATTTTGGTTTTCTAGGGGGGAAGCATCGAGTTTCCTAAAGACATAAAAAAAAATAATAATTCGCTATAACCCCGAAAAAAAAACAGTGTTGTGAATCACATTTTATGGAACGCAAAAAATTATTTTCATAATTTATATTTATTTTATCTTTGATAATTTAATTAAATGATGAAGCTGTATGACTAAAAAATGCGATCCATCATTTAACCCCTCGCCAACTTCAAAACTGTAATTTTATTCGTTCTCAATTAAATTGCATATGAAATTGCACAAAAAATCGGAAACGTCGTAAAAACTCAGTTTTTTGTAAATGTGGTACAGTATTTGATGGAAATTCAATTTTTTACAGTACCGGTATCGGTTTGCGTTTCTTCGATTTTCGATAATAATATTGACGTTTAAAAAATTAAAATATTAAAAAAAAAAAAAATAACGTATTTATTAATTAATAAAAAATTAAATTAATTTCCTCGCTTAAAGTGAGTTAACTTAAAACAAATTTGAGATTCACTTCGTCATGTCTAATAACTAAATATTATTACAAAAAATTATTATTATTCCAAGAAATAACCAGCAACCCAAATAGTCGCTGTCTCGAAAATAATGGCGAGTAATAATTCAACGTCAACTCGGTTCTGTTTACGTACATTTTCAAAACAAAACTGAGTAATGGAAAAATTAAAGTTTTATTTAAATTTCGTTATCAACAATAATAATTGATTTAGACATTTTGTAATTTGTTTTTCTCGAGCAGAAAAAAAATTGTAACAATTTTACTCCTTCAAAAGAGAATGATTGACATTCAAAAAAAAAAAAAAGAAAAGAAACGTCAATTAACATTTGGGAATGAATGAGTCAATTCAAGTAAATATTACAAAATTAAAGACCACATTAACAATTATTATTGTGGGTAAAAACTAAGAATGAGCCTATAGTGAACAAGATGATGAAAGTCTTTCATCAGTACCGATCAATATTTGATTAAGTGATTGACCTATTAAAAGGTTTGAAAAACGAGAAAGAAAAAAAAATGTACAAGAACAAGAGAGAAAAAAAAAACAAAAAAAAAAACAGTGGGTAACGTACTCTGATGAAATGAACTAAGCATCGATGCGAATGAATATAAATATCACTCTCTCCTTTATTCACTCCTCCCTTTTAATTCACTTTTATTTTTTATTATTATTTTTTTTTTTATATAGATGAGAAACTGGAACTATTTTTATTAAAATGTAACCCGCAAGAGGCCAAATAACAAGCTCGTGTATTTACACATCACTATAATATTAATACATAAACCTAGGAATAACCATCATTAAATTTTCAGTCACGACATAGTGTAGATTTTGACCTTATAAAACTATAATCATCTTCCGAATTTAATGGGCTGGCATTCAATTTCAACAAAACTCAATGCGATGGTGAAATTACTTCGTTATTCAAATCACGATCATCATTTTCAATGATCAGAAAATAATAATAATAATGATAAATAGGCTGATAACCGCAAATTTAATCTCGAGATATTATTTACATTTTTAACTAATTACATTCATTTTATTGATCTATAATAAACAATTTCTGATTTCGAAAAAAATAATTGAACTCTTAATCCCTATTATACTGTAAGATTTTTTTTTTTTTTTTAAATTTAAAAGTTTATTCCATAGATGGAGTCCCTAATGTGGCCCCCAGCTAAGATATACATCTTAACTTGCAGTCTCAACAACCATAAAATACGAGTGAGATGTGCATCATTGCGAGTATTTTCTGGAATTTTTGGTTTGGAAAAATTAAAAAGATTTAGACAATCTAGTGGGAATTAAAAGTTGTTAAATCATATGGTACCACTGGTTTTTATTTAAAAAAATCCATAAAAATAACTTTTAAATGATTGAATTTTTGTTATCATGCACTGAAGCCTAATTTGCTTAGATTTTTTTTGTTGATTTTTAAGATAATTATTTTTGCTTTTAAATAACACCAAAATGTTCTTAAATTGCATCGCCCCACATCCCGAAGCGGACCTCCCTTAAGTCCGAGCACTTTTTAAAATTATATTTAGATTTTTTTAATGATAAACCAAGTTTTTTTTAAAAAAACAAAGTATTTAAAATAAACATCATCAATTTTAAAACCCCGAGAAGGATAATACGAGACTAGATCAACAAAATAATAAATAAATTCTGAAGAATTTCACAAAATAAATACGGTAATACAGAAAATATTAAAATAGAAAACTTTTAAAACCTCGAGAAAAATAATAATTATGAGACTAGATCAATAAAATAATAAAGAAATTCTGAAAAATTTCACAAAATAAATAACATTACCAGTATAGAAAATATTAAAATAAAAAAAAATTACATTTTAAACTAACAAAAATTAAGTTGTTTCAACCGACTATAATTATTACTACTGTACATTCATTTTTTAATTTCCGAAAATTACCTTCGTAATTAAAAAAAAAGTAATCTAATGTTTAAAAATTTAGGCAACTTTAAGAATGCATCTACATGTAATTCTATTTTTTTTTTTTTTTACTTCCAAAACTTATTTTTAACGAAGAGTCTTCACAAATTTCACTCAAACGTGCTGCACTCATTAAAAAAAAAACTGAGTTTAATTGAAGCAATTTATCTTCTTTATTTTTTTTTTTTTTCTCCACAAAAAAAAAAATGTCGGGTTTAAAATTTAAAGGAATTCAACAATCCGAGGTTTGAAAAGATAATCCAAATGGTTTTCTGTAAAAACTTTTTTTTTTTTTTTTCATCTCTCTCTCTTGACTCATTCATCGTCTGAGTAGCAACAGACGAGTGCTTTTCTCTATCCTAATTTCCAACTCACCCCTTAACCCCTTTTTTTATACTTGACGTGATAACTTTCCTTTACCTTGTCCTTAACCTCAGTTCAACTTTCTTCGCCGAGATAGATGAGGAGGGAAACGGGTGGAGAAAGAAAATGATGCAAAGGTGGGTTAAACAACGGGTGGAAAAAATTAAAAAAAAAAAAAATAAATAAATAAAAAAAAAAAAAAAAAAAACAAGAAAAGAAACTGGATTGCCTGGTTTTCTCATTCCCTTTCTCTCACTCAATGGTTTACACCGTGGCAGTAAAGATAATAAAAAATAAAAAAAAAGTTGCTTGGTGCTGCTGACCTTATTATACAGAAAAAGTACATCCGACTTTGGCGCTGCTTGGATGCATGCACTCGCTACGCGTTTTATTCACAATACCACATCTTTCTATCGCACAACATAAAAAAACGGCAATAATCATAAAAAAAATTGCAACTTTTTTCTCTTTAAATTTATACTTTTACAACTAAAAATGTATCTATTTTATAAATTATTAGCCAGTCACACCTATCCCATGCCGCGCTGGAATCGTAATACAGAGCTTGCGGTCGATCCGTATGGACGCACGCATCTTCATCAAAAATGGGAAGTGACGTCAGTCAAGGGCGGTTAAATGGTACCTAAATCAATATACCGTCTTTCCGGTTGAGCTCGGTACGGTAAGTTTTATATCGATCGACCACAAACTCCCTTAATATATTCAAAAAAACATAAAAAATCTAGATAAGTTGAATACACGTAAATGGAAAGTTTTCAAGTTAAAAGGAACTTTTAGAAAAAGTTTGATACTGGTATAAAAAATTATCAAAATACATAAAAAATGAAGGCTACCCACTCTGTATTGTGGTACTAAATAATTGAGAGGAAAAAGATACATGAAACATAAAAAATAACAATTTTTAAATCACGAATCATCTAAATAATATTTAAAAAATGAATTTTTTACCATAAAATTTATAAAAAATTAAATAATAGGCCAAAAAATGTTAATGAAAACATAAAATCATGAAAATAAGTTCTACGAATGTATATAATATATTATACAACCATATATATTTTTTTGCTCAACAAAAACTTGACAATTTAAAGACTAATCTGCGTGTTTACAACAATACCTATGAACATTCACTAGGTACATAACACTGCAGCAATTCAATGCAAAAACAAAATATTCAAAGCAAATTGAAAACGCTGACGTGAAAATGAAATTAAAAAGTTGATTTGATTTTAATTCTCGGATCGAGTTGCATTTTCGAAGAATGTAACGTGGTATTTGAATTATTTTTTAATATCGCTAATGCGCTACTGTTCTTCATACCGGTACATTAATAATGCACTATTGTGTTGCATGACATTTTTCATAACTTTGAACATACTGTAAATATTATTTCAGAATAATAATAATATAAAATGCGTTTAAAGGGGATCATTTTCACCTTTGAGCACAAGGGGGTAATTATTTTTGTAAGAAAAAAATATTATATATTTTAACATAAAATGTATGGATATAAAAATCAACAAAAATCATGTTCGACAATTAAATTTCTTTTAATAAAAAAAATAAAACTTTAAAAGGTACCTCTCCCCTACCCATTTGTTAAGACTGAGAAAGTACGTGGGATTGAGGTGGAAGGGGTTAAGGTCAAAGATGGGAAGCAGAATAGAGGAAATAATGCGATGGAAACATGAAATATAAAAAGTGGAAGTAGAGAAAAAAAATTATTTTTTTAAAAAACAGGTGTAAGAAATAAAAGCTAAACTATAAAACCAACCAAAACTTTCTCATCCATAAAAATGTAGGGAAAGGGGGAAAAAAAAGGGGGCTAAAGCATTGGCTAAATAAAAAATCCTCTTAACTCACAAAATCCAACTTTTACCCGACAGCCATAATCATCACTGATTACTCTCTTAAAACTAACAATAACCACAATTTAATTGGTTATAAATATTTTATTAGTTGGAAAAAAAACTTTGTTTTATTAGCAAGATTCTGGAAATATTAATATACCGTATAGGCTACAGTATAATATTTATTCTGAGTTTTAAAAAAATGAGTTTTCTTTAAATTTTAATTGTTAAAACTCAATTTTTTTTATATGGAATTACCGTATAAACTTTTTCCATTGAATGCAAAATCTAAAAGACAAAACGAATGATGTACCGATACTCAGCAAAAAAGTAGGAGTTAGAAGGTTGTCTAGTTTACCCAAAGATAGGTGTATTCGCTGATAACATTTTTCGATCAAATCGTAAATAACTTGGTGAAAAACAACTCATAAAAAACTTCAACAATTTTTTTTTTCTCCCTCAAAAAGAAAATAAATATAATTATGAATGAAACGTATCCCCTTCACGTGAAACCCGTTTAAACTGGATAGACTCTATAGATTAATGCTAACTTTTTTTTTAAAAAAAAAATAACACAATGTTTGTTTTTTTTTCTGTTCTTTTCTTGAAATCTCGGTGTTTTTAACCGACATTTACATTTGTTTAATATTTACTCAAAAAAAAATTTTAATTAAAAAATTCGCGGCGTGTTTGGTGGGTTAAGAAATGAACCTGAGTTCGGTTCATTCTCCGGTCTATTCTCCTCAAATTTGTTGCCTGTTATTGTTGCCTGTTATTGTTGCCTAAATTGTTTATCGCAACAGGAGGCGCCACAAATGCCCTCCGAGAAATAAGCACCTCTAATCAACTCTATTATGCCGAATAATAATAATAATAAAAAAAAAACATCGTACAATAAAATCGTATTATAAAAAGTAATACTTTTGAAAGCAGCATAATATTTCACGATTTGCACGTTTGATAAATTATTATTGCACGCAAACAGAGCCGAACAAATACGATTTGTAAAAAGTACGAAATTTGAACTAAAGAAATCAAAATACGAGAAGAAACGTGGACGCATTGAATTTGCATTTGCACAACTTATTTGCATTCAACATTCCTTTTTTTTCAATGCTGAAATTGGTATTTATACTGTATACAAATCTGGTCAATACTAATATTATTACACAATGTTTGCTGTGCTTTCATCGTTTATGGAAATTTAAATCTTCTTCAGTAAAACGGTACTGTTCTCATTGGTGGCAGCCACTCGAAAAATCAGAAATAATCGATAAATCTCGTGAAATAATCGATAACCACGATCACAAATAGGCTTTTAACGGACCTCCGACCGTAAACGACCAATGGGGTATACGACAAAAGACTCATACGACAAATGATACACCATACACATAATGATAATAGTGTATCCTTTGTCGTACCCCCATTTGTCGGTACTATTTTGGGTCGGTACCGATAGGTCGCTACACGGTTTTTAACTCGCGATTTGAAATCGATTAAATATTTATACGCGATACTATTGATTATTTTCGATTTCTCGCGCGGCTGCCACCAAAGAGAACAGTACCAGTAAAACTTAATTTTGTGGCAATTTTACATCTACAGTCGATTAAAACATACAGGTACAACACAATTTTAGGTACTGTTGTGTTCTGTGGCCGCAAAGCGTGAAATCGCTAAATACCGAGAGTATCGAGTAGTATCGATAATGGATTCCACAATTGAAAATAAAGAAAAAAATGTCAAACAATATATTTAATTCCTTTTCTAATAAAAATAAATTCGAACTACACAGGAGACAATGAATTGGCTATTCCAATACAGTAGAACGTAAATTTGAATGCATTGCAGCAATCGATTATATCGATACTATCACGTTTACTGATTTCACGTTTTGTGGCCACAGAACACAACAGTACCCAATTTTATTATGTAGTTTTTAGCGTCAATCAAAGCGATGGTCTTGATTCATGCATCGTTAAAAGTTTTGAGATTTTAGTTGAAAACAAATAAAATGAAGTGATTTTGATAACATTTTAAAAAATAAAAATAATAGCAATGGTAACAGTGTTTCAAAAGCAGTCGCATTAAATTTTTAGACCCCTTGTTTCTTTCAATGTTTGATGAATTTAATGACGTGTAGATCGTGAGATATTAATAAGTAGATTTTAATAAGCGAAATTACCACGAGAACACGCTCGGCATCTTTTTTTTTTTTTTAAAAAAATTATTAGTTAGCACATTTTAATTGTATGCAATTGTTGATGTATTTTTGGTGAATAAACTCGAATGCTTGTGGGTCATCAAGTAACAACATCTCAAACTCCATCAAAATTAAATTAACGAGGATGTCAATTCAACTTTTTTTTTTTCGTCCCTCAATCGAGATAGTCTAATCTTTAATTTTTTTTTTTTTTTTGACTTTTAATTTTTTTTACTTCTCACGAATCTTTAATCTCAACCGTTTACTACTAATAAACTAACAACATCACCAGCGTAGTCTCATTATACATAATTGCTTCTATTAAATTTTCTTCTTCAAATTTAATTGCCAATATTATTGCACCGGTTTGTTCTTTTTTTTTCTTCTTCTTCTCCCCTAAAAAACTGTTCAACCAAAAAAAAAATAACAACTCGTTTCGTGTACGAATTTGTGGCAATAAAATCGAGACGATTGGAGGCCCAAATCGAGGGAGTAGCTAGTATTTTGGTTGAAAGGGGATAATCAGCAGACTAGACGCTCAAATTCCATAAATTTTCGATTCAAGGATAAATGAATATCGCCAAACCTTCTTTTTTACATAAGAACAAAAAAAAAAAAAAAAAAAAAAAATGCCTAGAAAAATACCGTTCATTGTTTTTTCGCACTCGAAAACACTCGTTATTTCTAACATATGCTATGATACTGTAGTTATAAATTTAATTCCAAGATCGACATATCCATCACAAACAAAATCTTTAAAAATCATTAGAAAAATTCCGATCTCGTTGATTCGCTAGTTTTTTTATATTTCGTTAAAAGATTTTAAATGATTTTGCAGACGTATGGCCATGAACCTAATTTTTAACCTTGGTTATGCGTACGGTATAAGTTAAATAACGTCTATGTAGGTCAAATAACCGATGTTGTTTATATTATACACTTTCACTTTCTACTGTCGTCGCAATATACCCCACGACTTCATTAAAAAAAATATTTTTTAAAAAAATCTTAAAACTACAGTACCAGTTAACACAACAGTGATTATGGTTCATTAATTATTACTGAGGAAGTATTCCAACTCAACGCGTAAACATTCGAGCAGAAATATCTTTCATCTTTGATAATAAAAAAAATATAATACAGTATAGTGTACGAAAATAAGAGAATAGCTACGATAGGTGTCAATTTATAGACACTTTCTCTCCTCGTTGTGGTGTCAAAAGAAAGCATCGCCTTAAAATGTGTATTTTTTTTTTTTTTTTGTTACAAATGAAGATCAATATTAACGCACGAGCAAATAGAGAACGCTATTTTGATTTCAAATTAACGTTATCGCTTGCAATAAACAATTAAGAGTTTGCTCAAAACCTCTCGTTACCTTAAGTTTGTGATGCGACGTTCACTTTTTAAAAGTGTTAAAAAAATTTTAAGTTAAGAGCTTCAGCTCACACTAATTAAGCATTCTTATACTGTACATTCATAATCTTAACTCTTGTTATTGAAATTTCAATACAGTGTATTACGAATTATTGAACAACAAAAATATTTTTTGGAACCCCGGTTCAAATCCCACGTTCTGTAGAATACAGTATATTATCGAATTCTCTGCGAAAATATTTCTGTAAAACGTAATAACTGGATTCATCTAACCAAAGCAAATACCTAGGCCTAATCAAAGTAAAGCAAAAACAAAATGTTCAAAAGAAATTGATAAATTCGAAAAAAAAATCAAATCTGAAGTACAATAAATTGATTTTAATATTATTTTGTCTTTTTCTCGGATCTCATTTTGGATTATACAAGTCGGCTACAAGAGTTCTCAAACTTTGCTGAAATTTTTTACCGGTAAAAAGGGAAGTTTAGCAAGGATTAAAACGGTCATTTAATCAGAAATGAAGTGAAAATTAATAAGATTAAATTAAATAATTAAGTAAAGCAAAATTCATTACCGTAATACGTATTTAAAATAAATTTCAGCGGGATGCAGTTAACTCCATTTGCTAAAAGACAAAAATTATTATTAAGATTTATAGTAATTATCAAATGTTTGCTGTAAATATTGTTATTAATATATAATTATTGAGCCCAGTTAGTAAAACTAAAACTCTCTAAAAAAAAAATTTTTCTTCGTTATATTTTCAGGTTAACGATAAAATCTTTAAGAAAAATTGAAAAAATATCTAATAATCTTAATACTGTACATCAAAAAGAATTTTTTGAAATTAGTTCAAATAAGGTAAGTACTAAATGTATATAAAATATACCAGTGATAATACCGGTAAATGCATTGTCAGTTTTGGTAAAAATTTGAAATTGCTTACTAAAACTGCATAAATTTCAAACAACAACTAAATGTAGCTTTTTCTATGTGCTTTTATTTACTCTATTAAATTGGAAATAGGTAATCAATGAAAACTAATTATAATGATTAATAAATACTAAAAATTAAGAAATTAACATAAATCTTACATAAAAAAATAAACCCTAATTCATTAAAAAGGTGTTTTGTTTACGTTTTAATGATATCTTATTATTTTTATCATGATTATCAGTATTACTTTATTCAGCTTATCCTCTAATTTAATAATAATCGTAATAAATTTTTCCTTCTAATAACCGCTTATAAAAAGTAAACACTCGTATTTATTTTTGCTTTCCTACAGTGAGGTATTATTTTACAACGAGTAATAAAAGATAATTTGAAAAATTCTCTGCTAAATTAAAGAGTAACACTAATTGCAGTATGGGAATTTCGCGCTTTTAGTGGCGCCTTCCACTTTTTTACGACTTTCACCTCTCGATAACTTGATTATCCGCGGCGCAAAAATTAGATAACTCGCGGGATTAATTTCTATTTAAAAAAATTTGGGAAGGAATTTTTAATGCCTGCTAGGTGCAGATTGATTGAGTTTTGACAGCGAGCTAGACTTAGCCTAACCTAGCCAAGTTGAACGATGATGACCAACGTCACGTCAAACATTTGCCTAGGGTGAGCAAACTTCAACAGATCTTATTTTTAGATAAGTGGAAAGAAAAAAAAAAAAAAAAAAAAAAAAAAAAAAACCGGATACAAAGCTTTCAGAAAGATTTACTACCGAACCGAAAATTATAGATATCTTCACTTGGCAGTCTGAAAAATAATCACTAAACAGAGTTTGGCGTCTCTTCAGCCCACTGTGTAAACCCAATCGCCCCGCTCCCAACCAATAACATTCACTTCTTACCAATAATAATTCCAAACTTCCATTTGAAACGGTCGCAACGGAAGTCGCACAATCGTATTACATGGATTTACGACGCATTGAATTTATCGACGAACGATATTGGCCGTATATACTAGGCTCAGTAGGCTGTACTTTACCACCAGAGATGGTTTCTACAATTTCAAACGCATTTTATTAGAGGAAACCAACTTTTGAGTTTTTTTTGGAGATTGACGGTGGTTTTTCGTTTCTGGCCAAGATAAATCAAATACTGTACTGAATATACCGTTCTAATTTTACAAGGTGAATGATATTGAATACAGAAACCAGTGCTCAAATCATAATTTGCAAAAAAATTGTTTTCGATTTTATTTCTGCAGAAAGTAAAAATAACTACCGTATAAATAGTTTTGACTTGTAAAAAAGTCTATATAAACGATATTACCATATAAAACTGAAGGAAAATAAATGTGCAAATATTTAATTTAATGATATTTTTAAGATAAATACTACTAATCCAGTTGAACATTTCGGTGATAAAAATATTTCAAAAATATAAATTAAAAATAAATACTTCTAAAAATTCTACTTATTTTTTTTATAAAAGAAATAAATAAAATTTAGATATAAAAATGTTAACTAATTTCACACATAGCATTAAGTGTGGAAATTAAATTTTAAAAAAATTGCGAATTTAATATTACTGTATTTACAATTACAATATAAAATTTTTTTAGCTTAATTTCGGAGGGGAAAAAAAAAGCATAGTATTTTTTTTCTTTTATAATATAGAATAATAAATCTACTGTACATAATAATTACTGCTTATTAAATTGCTAGTAAAATGTTTGTTTTTTTTTAAAAAAAGTACCAAAACTAATTAATTAATAATTATTTAAGCAATTATTCGAAACGATGAGTACGAAAGTTATATAGCGATTAATGACACTTACTCGTACGTATTATTCTTAACTACCCCCCAAAAAATAATAATTTACAGTGTTTAAATAATTATTTGTAATGTCAAAGCCACAAACTGTTTTCAATGATAACTTCATTTGTTGCGTAATTGAGAATAAAAATGTTGCAAATCATCATTTACCCAACAAGTTTCACGCTCTAGGAGTTGTATTTTCTACTTAAAAAAAAAAAACCGTAATAAATAAATTAAATGTTTTTTTAAAATTTTTTTGCGATGAAAAGATTATTTGAATTGAATATAGTTTTGAAAATGAAAATTTAAAAAAAAAAGTTTTATTATTTTATTTCTTTTGAATATAAATAAATTATTGTTCGAGGCGTTCCCCTTTCCAAGCCGTGAAAATGTTGAGAAAATTGCAGGATGTGAAATAATTTGCGATCCTTCCTCCCGAACGCACAATATTTACGCTGTGGGCAAATTTTAATTCATTTTTTTCTTCTTCTTCTTTTTTTTTAAATCAAAAATATTAAATAAATCGTCCCACTTTTAAAAACAAAATTTTTTTTTATTTTTATTATAATTATTATTTTTTTTCCTTCTCATTAGCTTATTTTCCAATGCTCAAACTCTTGACTCGAATTCTAAACAAAAGTATTCGGGAGAGATTTGATTCACCTATTTTTTCCACTACACCGATTACACATCCTTTTCCATCCGTTACCTATTTTTCCCATCCATTCCCAAAGCACAAAGCGGACTTTCTCTTATTTTCATCAAAGAGAAAATGAGAGGTGAAAGAAAACGACGAAGAAAAAAAAATAAATTGCGTGCACCCTCTCTCTCTATTCATTGTCGAATATAATCTGATCACAAATAAATGGCGATTAAGCGAGACCGAAACAATGATAATGCCCGGAGACTATTCTTCAACCATAAATTTCCAAAACGTTGACTCCGCTCAGCGCAGAATGCAAAACCCTAAGCCAATTACGAAAAATTAAATTACTTAAGTTACAAAAGTGAATAAGGTAAATTGCCAGTATCAAAACAAAACGTTTAAAAAATCCTACGATACACAAAATGCGCAGTAGAAGTTGTTTTCCCATTTCTAAAATAAATTATTGATGCGAAGAAAAATAAAAATAATATTATTTTGAAAAATAACGATCGCAACAAAATAAACAAATTACCAAAAAAAAAAAAAATTCTTAAACTTTTCTTGTGATTTGTAATACAAGTTAGAAATCAACGAACCGTTTTTTCCATCTTACTTGTACACAACTTACAAGGTTTTCAAATTCAACAAATATTAAATTTCAAAATTAATCAAAAAAGTCTTTCAATTGTATAAAATTAATATTAATTTATAATGCCGAAAAATTAAAAGCTTTTTAGAGATTTTCCCTGTAACTAGTTTTGATTTCAATTCTTATTGATTTTTTATGTATAACGCACTTTTTAAAATATTAATAAATCAGTGAAATGTTATTGAAAATCCATTTATTTATATATATTTACATTTAGCAACATCTCCGATTTAATAATAAAAATACAAAATGGCATCCGACCTCCCCAACTGAGTCGACACGTGTTAACGCGCGAAACAAAATTTACATTAACCTTGTGGCAGATGCTGAGATCTAGCCGGCACATGCATGCTGGATGTAGCAATGACTATAGGCTAATAGCCTTAGCCTGCTCGGGTCTTCTCTTATTATCCAGCCCGGAGTAAGCTGCTTAGCGCAGTTAAGCATTTTGTACGGTTCCTCCTAGAGGTGATGTTATTGATTAAAGGGTTAGGTTAGGCAAATAGTGCCTATAGCATGCTACCCATAGGTTAAGATTACGTTATTTATTTATGGTTAGGGCAAGCCTTCGCTCATATAGGCCTGAACTAACCATAAATAAATAACGTAATCTTAACCTATAGTAGTAGCTGTTAGGAGCCATCGTAGAAAATGCTTAGCTGTGCTTAGCAGCCTACTTTGGGCTGGCTTTCAAAAGGAGAGCCGGGAAATCGGATGCCATATTGTACTTTTTAGTATTAAATAGGAGGTGTTGCTAAATATAAATTTATATAAATAAACGCATTTTCATTAACAATTGAGTGATTATTTAATTTTTTAAAAAGTGCGTTCTCCGTGAGTTACCCTTTACAATAGTAGGCCTACACGGTGTGGCGTAAAAGCAACAAGACTGTTTTAATAAAATATTTGCATTTATTACAAAAGTTCAAATTAATGCCAGCACCTTGAAAATAGATACCTAGAACTCGAAGACTCCTTCTCTACTCTTAGTTACAGTTCTGGAACCATACATTTGGCCGAGAACGCTGATCCACACAGCGACCTTTCAAGTAGATTTTCAATTGAGGCAATAAATAACAACCCTAAAATCTAAAACTAATTTCCAATAACCTAACTATTACAGAACTATTACTGAGAGTAGGGAAGTAGGTATCTTTTAGAGAGTAACCTCCCAAGGCATTTACTGTACAGTACTTTGAAGAAGCTAGCATTAATTAAAATTGGAACCTGTGTAATAAAAGAAAAGTTTTACGATTTCCAACATCAACAATTTTTTTTTCTTACAAAAATTCTAATTATTATTTTTTTTGCGTGATATAAATTACAACCAGCATTAAATTAATCATACGCGCAAAAAAAGTTAATATTTTGACTCTGCCATTTTTGAAACTCAGAATTTGGATTGAAAACCTCCCACCGAGTAGAATTCATCGCACGCAAAAAAGAAATATTAATACTGACATTGTAATAATTAAAGGTGGTCGAAAGAAGAAAAAAAAAATTCCTTTAACCTAGAGTTATTAGTGCAACGGTCGGTCGGCTTGCACATAAAGATACCTATCACGAATCTTCAATTTTTTTTTGTTTTTTTGTCGAAGTTGTAATGATGTTAGAGAAACCCTGGTTAATGAATGAAGTTTAAAGATGCCAACGAGTGGGCTGAGTGTTAACCCTGCACGCGAGTACAATGTGCGTGGATAGTTACGCAGTCGTAAGGCCTACGAACGCAACATTATACATTAGATATTGGAACAACTCGCTAAAATAATGTTGTGTTCGCGATGAATACTGATGAGTTTTCTATTAGCTTTCTTTTACTTTTTCTTTTTCGCCGGTCGAATCCGTCACGTGTTGAAAATTCTGATTAAAAAAATCAAGTTTCGGTTGTTTTTTTTTTTTTTTTGTAGTTCATTCATATATTTTCGTGGTCGTTTCTTCGGTTCAATACATGAGAGATAGAAAAGTCAGCAAACGAATAAATGTCTCATTAAATGAGGCCATTTATACGGCTTTTTTATTCTGTTTTGACACCGTGTCAACAAAGCCAATAGCACGATAAATTTCAAAATATTTATTTATTTAAATTGTCGTTTCGCAATTTTTTTTTTTTTTTTTGGTTTTTAACTAAATGATGAGAAAAATGGAAAATACCCAGAGTTTTATAAAATTTCCAACATTTTCTCAAAAACAATAATTAAGACTAATAAATTAACCAAAATATAAAACCTACCGTACCATTAACACGTAATAATACGTAGGGTAATCGTCCTAATTGCACGTCAAAAACGAGTGAATAACGATAAGTGAATTAAAACAAAATAAAAATATAAAATAATTACACGCAGTTCAATAAAACACAAATGTGGCCCTGAAAAATAATTTTCCATGTTTTTATTTCGTTATACACTATACCTTTATAATAATTTCTTAATACATGTACAGTACCTTACAAAAATCATTATTAATAATCAATACCGTATAAAAATTATTTAACGCTGTTTTATTATATGGTATTAAATTAGATATAAAATGGGACCAAATATTTAAAATGAAAATACCTTATAAATTTTTTATCAATTTATTTAATTTAAATTTTAGGATTTTATGTTTCTAGTTGTTTGATTTAAATTGACAACTCTTCAATTTAAAATTTTAAATCAAAATTCTCATACGTTTTTTTCTCGTAGGCTACTGTATTTAAAATAAGTGTTTATTTTAAATGTGTTACTTCCGTTTAAAACAATATCGTGTAAAGTTCTGAGAACTGTCGACGAACAAATATGAAAGGCCCGCAGCAATAAATTATTAAACTTACCAGGCAAGTTGGCAAAACTATTTTTGTGAGAATTTTGGCAAACTAAAAAACACGTTTTAACAAATTGTTTAATTTAAGCTAAATGTATTTATTTATGTTTCAAGTAAAAATGTAATTTCTGTAAAGCAGAGTGAACGTTTGGAGCTGCTCATTTAAAAAATGTTCTTTTAGGGGACTCATAAATGCAGCAATTATAAAATTATTGGGCATATGGCTAACCAACATTAAACAAAATAGAACTGCAAAATAAATTAGTTCGCCAAACGTAAATAATTATCTTTAAATGTAAGAAACTTGCTTGCATTTCCAATCCCCTTGCTAAAAATAACAATTAAATAATTATCTAAACCCCACAGCTTTGTAAGCGTATTTTTATCTGTAATGAAGATCCTTTAAGCCAAAAAAAAAAATGGAGTTTTTTGTTTATTGCCACAAGCCCTTAAGATCAAAAGTGATAATAAACTGTCAATATTGTCATGATAATAGGTCATAATAGTACCGGTACCAATATTGAGTAAAATAAAGTATTAACCAATAACTGATCAGCTAAACAATGATTATAATAATTATAAACAAAACAAATTTTTATTTAAATTTTGAAATATCGCCAGGTTCCCATTATTTTTTTCTAAAACACTGAAAGCAAAAAACTTGTAACTTTTATGATGGGCTACTGCACTATTTTAATACCAGTAAGACTTAGTACAGGCCTACAGTAACTTTATGTTTCGATAATCAGTAATAAACTAAGATTAAACGCTAAAAATCCTTAAAACATAACTTAAAATACATGTACAGTACTGTATTTTGTTAAACCGGTAAATATAATATATTTTTTTTTGTTTGCTTTATTTTATTTCGAAATTTTACGTTTTACGATATTATGATTTGCATGTGATAATCGACCTTCTATTGTAGTCGTTTAGGTTTTTGTTTACGGTCCTGCTGAAGCTTATTCACCCCCAAGACTTGGCAATAATCTTCAAATTAATTGAAGTCCCTCGAAGGCTTCCCCTCATACACTACGTGTAAACACGACCAACAATCATAAATACGAGCGTGCTAAATCACCAATTGCCTTCTAAAAATATCCCTACGTTTATTTAAAGCTATCCAAAAGTTGACTTGTTGACCTTTTTTACGACCGCTATGGTCACTTTTGTGGCTATTCTCAAATTTCTTTCGTGGCGAACCCCTCCCGCCATCGGCCAATTAACACTCTCTTTACAAATATCAGGGTTACTAAGAAAACTCTCCTCAGATTGCCCCACCTCGGACGAATACCAAAGCGAAATAATTATAATCTTTCACGTTATAACCCCCATAAGAAAAGCAAAAACCGCGATAATAATTTCGTACTCAAACAGCCCCGGTTTCTATTTTTGAAGGAACGCCGATAAATATTTCTCCACACCCACCACAAAAACCCTAACTTCAAACATTTTAAAATCCCTCAATAAAACGCAATCGACAGGAGACGCAAGTTTTTTTTTTTTTTTTTTTGAATATCTAAAATAATTTGTTTTCTTAACGTTTGATACGTGTATGTTATAAAATTTCCACTATCGAATGAAAATTGTATATAAATTAAATCAAAGACCTATCGAAACACTTAAGGCTACGCGAAACAGGTGGTTATGGTACCTACACTTGTTTTGAATTTTGACGCAATAAATATTTGTTACTTAAAGCTATTTAAAAAAAATAAAAAATAAATAAAATAAAAAATCCAAATTTAATTTCTAAATTTCAAACTTTTTATTATTTTTTACTCAGTTAAACATGTGGTTACGGTGCCTACACTGTTTTAAATTTTGACTCAATAAATATTTTTTACTTAAAGCTGTATTAAAAAAAAAAAAACGAAAAAAAAAAGTCCAAATTTAATTTCTAAAATAAATTTAAAACTTTTTATTATTTTTTATATATAAACTTATAATAACACGCGACGAATTTTAATACCATATATTATACGTTGTTGGTTAACTACTCAAAATGCATCCAAATTATACTAATAAAATACGATAACTTACACACATAATCATCGTATATTTTTTTTTATTTTTTAAAAAAAGTACATTAAGGTTGAATTAACTCATCGTATCAATATAAAAACGCTTTGGAATTTGGAAACGCTAAATAATCAAATCCCACACTATAGATATAATTGCAAACCTCTTCTTTTTAATGCAAAGATAATTGAGATGTGATATTATTACGGAAGAGAAGATGACAAGACAAACGTATCTAATAATTATTCACCAAACACGAACTGAAATTTATATTAAAAAAAAATTAAAAAAAGGCGTTTTAGTATTATTTAATATCCTTTTTTATTATCATCATTAAATAATGCGAAATTAACACCTATCCGCGTTCTCAAAGTCGACGAACTACAGCAAAATCGATAATCGCAAGTTTCAAAAAATACGGTATACGATGGGTGATCTCAATTTGATTTCGTCTAGACTGCAAATTCATTATAATGATACTTTTTTACACGTGTTTAATTCCGATGGCCATCCGAAATGTCTTTTACTATTCATCTCTATAAAAAAAATCCATCTTTGACATAAAAATAAAAAAAAAAGAAGAAAATCCACTACTAAAAAGTTCTTTCTTGCGCATTGAAATTGCAATCAGAAAAAAGAATCACGTGATAAGAAAATCCTTTTGGAAGAGAGGAGAAGGAGGAGAGTGATGCCCATCCGACTTCGGTCTTAATAGCAATCGTGACCAACTGATTTGATTCTCCCGGAGCTTCCATTCTCCGCTCATCCCGACTCAAACCCTCCTACACTCCCTCAAAAAAAAATAATCAGCATACCGATTTGCAATGGAAAGACAGCTGAGTCATCGGATTTGCTCGTACTGTGGAGAATAATCTGGCAGAACAAAAAGTCATACGCATGAGTATTTTGTTTAATTCTCTGACAGAGTGCTCACAGTTAATACCTTTGAAAGGGTGAGGATGAGAGAAGGAGGTGGAGTAGTGGGAATGTAAAAAGGTAAAAAAAAAAAATAATAAAAAAAAAAAAAAGTGGGGTGTAATTGTTTATTTGGAAGGGAGAACCAAGGCCGACGTCAGTAGAGCAAAAACAAGCGTGGAATAGGAATGAAGAGAGTGGAAGGAGTGAAAGATGAGCAACAACAAACCATTCCATGTGGAACGACCCACTCAACTTTATAACAGTTTCGTACTGTATGCACGTTGAACGCATTTATGAAACTTTTTTTCTTCTTTTTATTCTTAAAAAAAAATAATAATAAATAGCAAAACGAAAGATTTCGAGGAAAATCGGTGAACAATATCGGATGTCAGAGGTCAACATCGCACAATTTACTTTCTTCGTACAAACTCGAGATTCTTTTATCTACATTTTTTTTTTTTTTTGCTCTTTTCAAAGTTTCTTAATGACCTAATAGCGCAACGTTTAAAGGGTCAACACACCTGAGTGTATAGTCAATCGCCCCCCTCGGTCTCAGTTATTTAATCACAATCTTTATTTCATCTCACCCACACTCGCATTCCAGCTTCGGGCTAACTAACTGCCTTAACCTATCCTGTACCACGAGATAATTTTTCTTTATAGTTGTTAATTAATCAAATAATTTGACGAATGTGCAGTAAAATAATAATTATATACAGTTGTTATTTTTTTCTTAATTAACACAATTTATTAGTCATTAAAATAAGTATAATATTCTAGTAAGATTATATAAACAAGTAAAAGCGCTTAGAAAATTAAAAATTACTAATTAAAGAGGACTTTTTTTTTTGGTTAATTAATTGTATCGATTAGGTCTTATTTTCTTATCTTAAAACAATGATTTTAATTAATTACTGTACTATCAACATAAAAAAAGTCCCCTCAAAAATGTACGTGAAATTTTCACCATTCTTAAAAGTTAATTCGAAATTGTTTGTTTACTTTTTGGATTTTCAATTTAAAACTATTTTCGAACAGATCTTATTAAAACTATTATTAATTGCTATCGATATATGCGATTGTATACAGTGCTGTTGTGTGTTGTCATAAAAAATGAAGAAATAATTATTGCATTTGCTCCATTAAAAAAATATGTTGAATTGAAATTTTACTAGTAGGCAAAAAACTGAAAGTATTTTCAATTTTTCATCAACAATTATATAATTATGAGTTCCAAAAATTATTACAAGTGTCGTAAAATAAGTGCTTTAAAACCTTTACAAAATCTTAAAGTTGAAATTTTAAATACCGTAGTTATTAAATACAATACAATATTAATTTAAAAAAAAAATTTAATTAAACTCAATTTTTTTAAAAAATTTTATTCGGCAAGTATCTACTAAAGAATTGCACATCCGTTTGCAAAAAAAGATGTTATTGTATTAGAAAAATATATAATTGAGCATAAATAAATAAAAAATTATAGTTAAAAAATTATCAGAAGCCCCGTAATTTATGATGTTTGTTAATTCATTAACATACAACGACATGTTGCGTGATATTGTAATGTTATTTCCTTTTTACCCTTTAACAAAGCCGTATATTATTTGTTTTTCCTAGGAATGTAATACTATATTTGATACGATTTAGAAAATATGATTCGAAGCATTAAATCTGTCCACCTTTGACACTTTATGGTGTATTATTTTATATTCACCAGAGCTCCACAAAAACGCAGACACGCAAAAACTAGCCACGTCGTCTACTGCCCGATTATAATGTACAACCGCATTGTACTGAATAAACCGGAGGGAAGTTGTATACGGTATACCGTACAATCGTCGTGTACTGCAGTTTGCGTCCGCGAGAGGCTCTTTCCACCTTTACTCTTCTTCACGCTGAATTTATTTCACCTCAACTTATCAACCAAAACGAAAACGCAAAACAAAAACCAAAAAAAAAAAAAATGTTACTTTCGGTTTACTAGTTCGCTTCGAATTAATTTTTAATTCATAAAAAAAAAAAAAAAAAGGTAATAGGAGGCGCAACGGTTAACAATAACGTCTTCACGCCGCTTATCCCCGTCTTTCGCAATTAAAAAAAAAATAAAAATAAAAAGTGAGACAAAAATGATGCAAGAAAAAAAAACAACAACTTTTCTCACTCTTTTAAAACCGTCGCTAAATTTTTAATGTTGCATTTCATTTGTATAAAAGTCGACCTTTCTCACAATGAGAAAACTTTTTTGAAGTTCACACACGAATTCACATCGAATGAAAAGCAAAACGAGCATAAAAACGTGTCCCAGACCCCAACCCCCGCCCGCACTATTAAGAAAAAGACTCAACGTGAAATTAGATTGATTACAGAGTGAGTGCGCGTACCGTAATAATCGAGTGCTAGCGTGTTTTCCGAACGTTTTTTTTTTTAAGAAAATAATAATAATCAAAAGCTTTATAATTCTTTATTAGCGAGAGACGTAATTAGAGAGAGGTTTAAGAACCTGAATTCACAGCTGAAGATGATGCTGTTCGTTCGGGGGGATGGAACGTGGCTCGCCGCGACAGTGTCTGAATTCAAATTGATGTTCTGCTCGTTTAACACCTGTCGGAATGATTTTCGGCTGCTGTTCATTCAACATTGTCGGGCTTAATTATTCAGACACTGTATACCAACAAAAAAAAAAGGTGAAGGTCGACAGACGGAGTTACGTACGAAATATAGATAAAATCGAAAGAAAAAATAATTAGAATATTCACGTGATTAGTTCGCACCGGATATCTCATCCGCTGGATCAAAACCAATTTCACAAAAATCAGCATTTATATTAATAACAACGTAAATTATTAATAATGATATCAATTTAGGTAAATGTAATTTTCGCTAATCTAGATTGTCGTTTGTGCTAAATTTATAAAACAGTTAAGAAAAGTGTCATTTGGATGATGACAAAACGCAATAAATTAATAACAAAAAATACGATAAGCTAGGTTTGTTATTTTTTGGATAAACAAAACGTGTCTAGAACAATGAAAACTGAAAGTATATAATCAGGTAATCACCGGAAAGCGGTTGCGCGCACTCTACCTATTAATTAAGTCTATTATTAGTTTAACAATTAATTTTATTATCTAACGATCGAGTCGTATCATTCATTTTTAATTGTCTAAATAAAATAATATAACAATTACATGTATACGTACGATGACAATCTTTTTGTACCGAGAATGCTCAACCGCTTTCCCCGTTCCCATTACTGAGTTGCAATCACTTTCAACTGCAATTAACGGTTTTATTTGCTGATTTCAAGTTTAAGTCGCTCATAATAAGCTTTTAACTAATAAAACTACTTATTATTAAAACTACGAAGCTTTTAAAAAGCGAATAAATCAGTCAAATTGTAATGAAAATAAAGTAATTTTTTAATATTTACATACAACAACACCTCCGACTTAATGACAAAAAACAATTTTTAGAATATGACCTCTCCAACGGAGTCGGCACGCGTAAACGTGCTCAGGCGCTCACTTTGACGGCTAAAGCTTTTTGCGGACTTGCAGCCTGCACCTGC
>JAQGAY010000616.1:0-23332 GCA_034698085.1 Polydesmus angustus | reverse complement strand
AACATTTAATAAATAACGTTTAGCAAATTGCGTCCTCTACAATTTTGATCTAATATGTTTAATCTCTAAAAATTACTCAAACAAAGATAAAGTGGAAAAACTAAAAAACGGACGAAATGTTTGGGGCTTTTGGCGCCCTGGGACGCGAGCACAAGGTTGAGAAGGTCGAAAACTTGGATTTTTTCTTTGGGCCCCATCATATACAACATACCAAAAAATTAAAACGACCCGACCTTATGCATGGCAACCCCCTTTTTTTCACCTTTATTTCCTGGACTACTAATAATTGTGTGATTCGCGACTGTCAAAATAGTCGACCACGGCAGCAGCAGCAGCGTTGATGATTTATTTTTATTATTGTTATTTTTCAAGTCAATTACACGTTGAGTAATTAAAAGGTTATGAAGTTGCGAGGCAATTAAATATTAAAGAAGTGAAAGCGCGTAACAGGAGGTAATAAATTGAAAAAAATAGGCGTGTAAGTAGTCGAACTACCGTAATTAGGAAAATTACTGTCATATTTGTTGTAGATGGCGTGCCAGTTGCTTTCGGGAGAGATCAAAGCCCTCTTTTGTTGTTTTCTTTCATTCCAACTTCTCCTCCAACTCCTCCTCAAACTACTCGTTCCATCTCTTGCGCCGCGATTTTTCTTTTTACATTTTCTTTGGTTGAAGTTTAACAAGGCGAGTGCTAATTGCACGTCCGATGAATTTACAATGCTCAACGGAGCTCGTATTACACAACGTGTACAACAATTATACACACTTTACAGCTGTATAAATGAAAACGTGTGCGAGCGGCCACGTGTAATAAATCAGTTTATCTGCGCGAATAAAAGATCATTAACAATTCATCCACACTTTCTTCTCGCTTTCTAATTAACAAATGAGCACGTACTATGCATGTGTGTGTGCAGTGTTTTCTCCTCTCTTTCGGTTGTCGGGATCTTTCAAATTGTTTTTCCGTGTCGAACAAGTTAGGCGATAGGTGGCGGAATGACGATGTGTGTGATTAATTTAAATCGGAGATTGTGTGTTGGGGTAGATGGGTGAAGTGAGGTGGTGGTTAAGATATTTACCATAACGTCTGGTAATAAAAATACAAATAACAACGATGAAGTAATAAAACAGCTTTCTAATAAAAGCCGAAGATATTAAAATACGTTTTATGGACAAATATGTGCGCATGCGTGGTTTTGGTATCGACTCGACGTTGTATATTGTTTTTGCTCACTCTCGAAGAACTTGTAATTTGAGGAAATGACTTTAAAAAGAAGAAACAAGCATTATTGTAAACACAATTTAAATTGATATTAAATTGTTATTTTTGGAGACGAAAGTAAATACTGTTTGTGAGGGGAAAATAAATAGCGAAGCGAATGCTAAAGTGGCGCACCAATCAATTGATTTTTGGATTTTAAAATTGGAAATGTTTTTTGCTGTGTAGGAAAAAAAAATTTAATATCCGTCCTGCTCGGGGGCCGAGGGTTGGCCAGCTATGAGAAATAGTCGTTTAATATCGAATTTTGTTTCTGTATACAATAATACTGCAAAGTCAAACTTGGATAAGCGGCATGTTAGAGTATCGAAAAAGTACCTCTCTTATTTTTGGCGTCCTACTTACGCGAATTCTCACTTAATGAGGTTTATGGTTTCCAATTCCTCTTACAGAGTTTTGTTTTTTTGGGGAAAATGAATCACAAAAATTGGTACTGTGTGCGCTCCAGTATCATTTCATTAATGCACTGAAAACACTCATATCATGATACTAGTATTGATTATATTCTACAAAAATATGCCCATTTTTACGTTTTTATTCAGAGTGAGCTAAAACAATGAACGCACAATTTAGCAAAAAAAAAACCATGTTACGCCGTGATATTGATCTTTATAATAATAATTAATACTTGCCATTGATGCTGAAATCATAAGATTTATGTACAGGGCCGTAGGGTAAATTTTGCCAATGCGACGCAAGTACAGTATTTAAAATTCCGCTTCCTCTTCTTAATAGAGTAGTAATGTATTCAGGATAATAAACAAACGCCGTGCTTACAAACCGCGGGAACTTTTTTTTTGAAAAATGACAAGTGTAGCACTTTTTTTGGTCAAAATGATAAGATTTTCCACAATTATTTTGGTACCCCTTTTTGGTGGCGCCTGATGCGACTGCATCAATGCATCAAAGCACCCCACGGCCCTGCTAATGTAATTGTTTGAGAAGATCTCCTACTACACGTTAACTGTTGCATTTTGGCTATAGTTTGAAATAAAAGTCTAAAGAAATTCTCTGTCAAAGTTAATAAACTTTGATTTATTTATTTATTTATTTTTTAATCTAATTTATAACTATGCACAAAAATTGACAGTTCTTCATTTACAAAGAACCCTCTTTTGGTTGAATTCTACTGTAATACTGTACTCTTATTTACATAATATACAATTTATTATTTTTATACTATTGATTAGTATTGAAAATATTATTTTATAAAGTAAATTCTTATGTTTCAAAATATAATATAGAATGACGCATTTTTTGAACGAATCACTTAAGCACTGTCTTGACCTATGAAATGGCCGGTTAAACCAGAAAGACGGATTCTATGAATCCTTCAAATTGGAAGACGGAGAATTAGTAATAAGTTTTAAAGGACAGATGCCGTAATTAAATTAAACACGTTTAATTATAATAAAATAACATTACTGTATTAATATACATGTATTATAATAGAAATACAGTAATTGCCATTTCATAATACAGTATTGCGGGGGAAAAATGGTGGTTATCTAAAATGTCGCTGCGTATCTGCACATGCGCGATCGAATTACAACGAAGGTAATTTCGATAATATTAAATCTTATTTAGTGAAACCAAACTGACGAAAATGCTTCCCTCTCGCACTCATTACAGTTCCTCTTCCTCCCTCTCACTTCCGTTTCTCATCATTTCATCTTCATCGCTTTCTCTCGACGTTTGCAAGTACAGCATAATACGATTAAAGGAAGAGACGCGAAATATATTTCAACATTTAAGAATATAAATAAAAACAATAGCGACAAATGGCAGAGCGACAAAATAAAAGAGAAGAGATGGTAGAAGAAAAAAAAATGTGACGCGGCGGAGAAGTTGCACGTGTAACTCCATATAAAGTAAAGTAATAAGTAAAGTGTTAGGGTTAGGTTAGGTTTTTAAAGCTTTCGAAGAAATTCAGTTTATGGGTCATAAAACAGAAGGGTGACCTGTTTGACCTCCAGCACACGCATCATCAACTCCACGCCCTCCCCTCCCTGCCTCATGACTCCTCCCTCTGGCACATCATTACCTCTCGGCGTTTTCTCTCAGCCAGAGTGATGGAGCGGAGAGAGAGATGTGATTTGGAAAAATCAAATATGAGAGGGGAAAGCTACTTGTTTTTATTTTTATTTATTAATGTTATTTTTTTTTTTTTTTAGTCTTTTTCGCCAAACTTGTCCACGGTCAAAGCTCGTATTTTAACGCCATCTGGTAGTTGATATCACCCTTCACTGCCATTTTTATTTGCGAGTTTTAGACGTTCGTTTATCACGAATCTGACATCAAATGTGTTTGTCGCTAAATTGACAGCTTATATATCGATGTTTTTTTTTTTTTTTTTCTCAGTAAATTCCGCGTTTTCAATCACATTCAAAATACGTTCGCGGAACTTGTGGAAAGTTTTACACCGAGAATTAAAACTTACTATATTTAATAGACTTTAGCAATGTTAAACTTTGTGAAATTGTTGATTTCGAAAATCCAAAAAATTATAATGAAAAAATTAGCTGCACCACGTAGTATTATTTTGTGGTTCAATTTATTTTTTCATGCGTTATGTCAAGCCAAAATATTTTTTAAAGAGTTTTGTTACGGTATTTTTATTATCCTACATTATTAAACATAATTTGTACGTTGCAGTATAAATTCTTCTAAATAAATAATATCTTAAACAATTATAGGGCATAGACAATTACATTAAAAAAAATTAAACAATACACCATAACAATGTAAATACCACAATATGAGCTCATTTAATGGTTAATTGAAATAATAATAAGTAAATTTAAAGATTTCTAAGGGTCTTGTTCAATTTTAGTCTGTTGCACCCACTATTTGTTGTTGTTAAAGCGTTTTAACTTGTAATAATACTGATTAAAAACTTTAGAAAATGGATTTAACTGTTGGTTTTTCGAAAATTTTATTTTATTATATGTATAAATGCCTATTACAAATATTTAAAACTAATTATGCATTTTTTTTTCTAGGTAAGAAAGAAATTGGTGTCAAGTGCATCTACAGTACTTGCATTAAAAGTGTCGACGGGGAGTTTTGTCTTTCTCGGTGTTTCAAAGTAGGAAAAAAAATCTTGGTTTTTAAAAACATTTATTATTTAACAAAAGTTCATTTGCGTGCAAATTTAATTTAATGATTTAATGAGTTTTCTTCGTTAAACAAGAATTGACTTTGAGAACAATTAGGCGACGTCACGTTGTCACACGATAGAAAATGAAAGCAAACACACAGGGTGCAGTGAGACGTAGAGAGTAGGGTGGAAGTTAATAGGGTTGATACGAGATAAAAATTTTATTAATTTATTTGCAAGTTCAACTTATGTGTTTGCACTTGTTTTGCATGCCACGTGACGTTAACACGCGGTAACTCTCTCTCTCGTTTCAAGTGGATACAAGGTGACTACTCAATTGATGTTATTGTGTCGTAGTTTACTTTAACAATTTATCCGATGGGAAGAGAAAGCTGCTGTTTATAGTCAAGTAAAGGAGGGTTATCGATCATTGTGACACCTAGTAGCCCCCCCCCCCCCTCACTCCCTCACATTTTTACTCACCCCCCATTTCCATAGCCATTTTCTAGCGTGGCGGATGCCGATAGACGGCGCTAAAAGGAGAAGTACAAGAAGTTGGGGGAAAAAATGAACAACCAAGTCGAATTGACACGCGAAATTAAAACGTAATGTCGCTGACATTCATAACTTTTGACTCGGGTTTATTTATTATTAATCACCGACCCGAAGAGAAAAGAGCGAGTGAGAGTGAATGGGAGTGACTGGGAGAGAGAGGGGGGGGGGCGTGGGTTAATAAATAAATTAAGCGGTGTGACCAGATCTGTCTTCACTTGATCCAACGAGCAATGTAGCTTTCCAAATGGGTGATTAATTAATGAGCTGGGACTCGGATCAAGTATTTATAGGTATCACTCTTTTTCACGTTTAACTTTTATCAAAATAAATTAGAGATTATAATATATTTTTTTTAAATATTTTATGCAGCTAACAAATAAATAGCATTATAATTTAATTTACGAAGGAATTATTTATTGTTTTGGCGTTGTTGACAATTTGTAAACGATGATAAAGCATTTATTTATTTTTTTTGAGTCGCGGAATTATATTCGGTATTAAATTTATTTTTAACGAACGTTTTGTGGTAAACTTATTAAATTTTGAAATGTGGTCGAGCTAACTTTTTGCTGATTGCTCGATTTTTAGGTACGCAAGTTCGAATAGGATTATGTTAATTGGTTTTCATCGTTGAATTTCCATTTATCCGAATTTATTTAGATTTTTTGTTGTTGTAAATCTTTGGGCTGTTTATTTCGTAAGTTCCCGAAATACCACAGAACTGAAACTTTTAAACGTTTGAAGAAAAACATACTGGTTGTTTAAAATACGGTACCGGTGCTTTTCAATGGACAAAACTTTGTTACAAATATTAATATTTTGGCAAACAAAAAAGTGGTTAAATTAATAATTTGGTAGCATATTTTCCTGCAAATTATTAAAAACGCTAAGAAGGTTTACATAATTAAATCGGAATTTTTGATTATTGGGTTTCTATCACAAGGCTATCTGAACGCAAATTCTAAATTGCATTACCAGTTTTCGGTATATTGTTATGCCGTAACACAATTACTTTTCACGGCACGCAACGCACTTGGCTATCGACAGTGACGTCGTTTCCGGCGACGCTATTATTTAACAAACAATTTTAAGCGAATTTTATTATTTTATTTTACGTGGGTTAAATAATGGAAGGCTCGTAGCGAAATTAATATTTACCGCGCGCGCACTTTAGTCGCGCCGGAGTAGAAAAAGCGGATCGGTTCTTCGCTTAATTATATCAATTGAAAGTATAGCTTAGTAACACAAGTTGAAAATAGAAACCGCAAACCCTCGCATTAACAAATAATTATTGACTTTCATCTTCTAATTTCCCAGTCGAAATGGATGAAGAAGTCAATGATGATGACGACGACGATACTCGGCGTTACAACTACAGTACATGGTCGCTCGCAAATCCAATTAGCCGCAATTTTAACCGGAGAAAAGTTTGTTGAGAGTTTGCGAAAACAACTTTAAAAGTGAATTAGAAAATAGCGAAATCGAGTCTAAATAATTACGTAAGAGGAAGGTGGTGAAAGTGGGGGGTGAAAGTATATGGAATCTAGCAAAAAATATTTAGTTTAAAAGCAAAATTTTAAAAATTGTGACTCCATGCACGACTACTATAGATTAATAAAAAGTTACTTTTTAAATTGAACACGTCAACATTTTCAGTAGTAAACAACTTATTTTTATGAAGATTCGATCTCTCTTTAGAGTATAAATACGTTGGAGAGCTTATTTGTTAGTTTCTAAGCAGATTTAGGTCGAAATGATGCTTTGTTATTCATTTAAAAATGCCGATTTAGAAATTTTTGTATGTACATTTTATAATGTTTTTTTTTAAATATATTATAAAGTCTTTTTAGATGATTTTTTTTTTATTACTTTTAAGGATTTTTTTTATTAGTTTTTTTTTTTCTAGTGGAATGTATCCAATTTCTTTATTTATTGTTAAAAAGTGTCGTTTTCCATTTTTATTTTAAATTGAACTAACATTTCGCTGTCGATATTTATTTGTTTACAAGTAACATATTGATTTATTTTTAGTTTTACATCTTCACTGTGCACCAAAAAAAAAAAATGTAATTTGTACATAATCTGTTTATATCGTGTGTTTTTAAATTTACGAAGTTTTAAAAAACGAATAAACAAATCACATTTTTATGAAAATAAATTTATTTTTAATATTTACATACCGCAACATCTTCGATTTAATAATAAAAAACAATTTTTAGAATATGGCCTCTCCAACTGTGTCGGCCCGTGGTAACGCGTTCAACGAAATTTGCATTAGCCCTATGGCAGAAGCCGGCAGGGGCAAGCCTTTAGTCGGCAAGGTGGTTGCGTTAGCACATCAACACGTTAATACGTGCCGACTCAGTTGGAGAGGTCATATTCTAAAAATTGTTTTTTATTATTAAATCGGAGACGTTGTTGTATGTACATATTTAAAAAAAATCATTTTCATGAAAATTTGACTTGGTTTTTTAATTTTTTAAAAATTCCGTAACTTTAAAAACGCAGGTTATTTTCTATGGACACATAAAAAAACCTTCACTTTAAAATCTTTTTTTGATTATTATTGGTATACGTTACGTTCAAAATATCTTCCTATGACACTTATTACTTTTGGATTGAGTCGTTCGGAACGATTCATCAGAATTATAGTGTTCTAAATATTACTATTATTATTTTTTAATTAATATTCTAAGATATTTAATTATTTGGTTAACGACGAAAGAGGTTATTCATTTGCTCCATTCTTTTATAGCACACAGTGAACCTTCTGGCTCGCGCGTGGTCGTCTCTATGGTTACCAATTTATGTTTATAACTTCCCTCGAATCGAAATCCCAGCCCCTTATTTGAATCCCCGGATGAAAATGAAGCCACTTTGAGACGGGGAGAGGTTTAGACAGGGGGAGTGAGCAAGAGAGAGTGAGAAAAGGCGAGCTAGAGATAGATCGACGCTGCTTTGGTAACAATCAATTAAAGACATCAAAATCTTTCCATCGTTCTGGCAGCGATGCTAATGGTAATAAGTCGGGTGATAAGATGAGGAGGCTGGGTGAACGGAGGCGGGCGAGTGGGTGTGGTTGGCGGCGGGGGATTAGTTTTGCCGAGTAAAATTAATTGACACCTTGAATCCATTCCACAAGAATAAATATTGGATTTGTTTTCATGGCGGCCATATCTCGGCGTTTTATTACAGCAGACGATTCATATACTTTCTGGCGCGTGCGTGCGTGCACTGTATCAATCGATGCGCGTACATTTTTCCAATCGACAAAATGGCGGTTATTTTTCTCTCTCCCCTTCTTTTCTTCTTGTTATTTTATTTTTTTTATTTTCCCAGTTTCTTTTCGCGTTTCTTCGTTGTACGCGGTGATGGCGACACTGGCGGCGCTAATTAAAACGAATCAGAGGGAAGAAATTCAGTAACAGCTGCCGCTAATATTGCACGAGAAGATGGAGAGAGAGAGTGCACGTGACCCAACCTAACATCTCTCTCAAACACTCTTTCAACATATTACTAATAAATTAATTAATTTGAAAAGCGAATATTTTTTTTGATATTATTATTTCTTCGTTTTCTTTTTCGAGAGAATGAGATGTGAATTAAAAACGAGTTAAACGGTTTCAATATCGCCAAGAAATGCGTTTTTCTAATTAGGATGGCAAATTAGACGCAGTATTAGTTGCCGAGGAATATTTATTTACTCGTTTTGTGAAAGAGAAGAACGAATTATGAAGAGTTAATTAAGTCAGAAAGGCGGAGTTAAGAAAAAAGAAAGAAGATGGCGTAGTTAATATTAAAAATATA
This sequence comes from Polydesmus angustus, assembly GCA_034698085.1. Lineage (NCBI taxonomy): Eukaryota > Metazoa > Arthropoda > Diplopoda > Polydesmida > Polydesmidae > Polydesmus > Polydesmus angustus. The sequence continues at coordinate 14,592 of JAQGAY010000616.1, read as the reverse complement.
CTTTAAATTTTAATTAAGAAAAAAAAAATTAAAAATGAAGAGAAAAAAAGTGTGTTAATATCAATTACCGCCATTATTTTTGCATTTTTAATTGGAGATTTGTTCATTATCGCCCTGGGACGCTAATCTTTCTCAAAACGTCGCATTGCAGTAATATTTGAATTATACTATTTAAATAAATTATTTAAATTATAGATTCATTTATTTTTTACTTTATGTAATTTGGTATACAGTACATTATAAATGTAAAAATTAAATACGATTTTCTGCAATAATTTTCTGATTAATTTTTGTCCAACTTTATTTTTTATTTATTTATTTTAAAATTTCAAATACAGTATTTTTGAGTAAGATATTTCCATAACGAAATATTCGTAATTATTTATTAAAGTTTCGGTTGTATTTCCTTTATAAAAAAATTTAATGACGGAGCTCTAAATCGATAAACAGGAATTTAAATAATTGATTTCGTGATATAATTACGCATATTATAACATTTGAATAGATAACGTTGTATTTAATAATTTAAAATATTTTTTTTTTAGATTTTTGAATCATTTTAGCATTATAATAAACAGCAGTTAAAAGGTTGTTTGTACGTGTATTTTTAAAACGAAATGCAGTAATTAATAAGCAAACCCTAACAATTTTAAGTAGTTTTTTGTCTACGAAACTTTCATTTTATAGAATTGTTTAGCAATATTTTTTTTATTTTTTATATCGTTTTCATTTTATTACTATTTTTTTTTTCTAATTAAAATTTTAAATCCGTAACTAACGTAAATTAACGAGCAAAAACGCTTCGCTTTTAAATTCCTATCTCGATTTCATTCGATTCTCATTTGCGCCTCTTGTTTCCTTCATTTGCGCAAAGTAATGTAAATTAACTAAATAGAAAACCAAAAAAAAAATGAAATCGGTATGCAAATTTTTTTAATTGTTCGTAAAACGTAGAATTGGAGCACACAACTCGTTGACTTTTTTAATTTCCATTTCTCATTCTAACGTGTAGTAGTGTTAAACGTCGAAAGTGGATCGACAATTACCACTCACTCGAAGAATCCTACATTTTATTTTTATTTTATTTCTACGCTCACTCCCTCACCCAAAACTACTCCCTCCTCCCACTCTTCGATCCCCCTTTTTTCATTTGTCCAATAGGGAAGGTGTAGAGTGCCCGAAGGTATTCACTCGTCTAATGTATTTCCGCTGTTCAAACGCAGATTTGAACTGACTGAGCTGACATTTAGCATTTAATTAGGATTATTATCCCCACTCTCCTCTCCCTCTTACCCCCACGTCGAATTCCTGTTGCAGGGGGCTAAGGGGGGTAGCTCCAAAACGAAAAGCCGTTTGACGCCGCGTTCGATCGGCGGAGAATGGGAGAATCTGCAGTTTGAATGATAAGATTTGATTAGCGAGAACATTTGACAGTTGATGACCGGCGGCGGAAGTAGATTTAATGACGTAATTCAGCTGTTGCGCTCGCAATTGCTCCACTTATTCGGCGTCTGCCACCCCTATCCCTCGTGTAACACGCTAATGAAAAAAGCACGCAATCCGAGAATTTGCGTTGGACTCGGTTTACTGACTGGAAAGTTGCGTCTAGGAATGGTTTCGTTTGCATGTTATTTTTTTATTCGGATGAAAGGGTTTTTATTATTATTTTTTTTTTATATAATGAAATGGGAAAGAAAAAAATTGTTTTGATGGTGAATTTTATTTATGTGCATATTTTAAAACTGCCTGCTTCAATTTAACTTTTATTTTCTGAAGAAATTTTAGAATGTATTATTTTAGAATAATGTTTATTTTTTTAGCCTACGCAAGTTTTGATTGGTTTTTTTTAATTCCAAGTTAATCAATTCGCAATAGTTTCAGGGGAGAAAAACCACTTACATTGTACATGATTTATTTTTTTTGCAAGGCATTTATTTTGTTTAAATAAACATTGTGTATCAATTCTGATATTGCTTAAAAAATAAAAGATATGGTTTCAAATTTAAATTAGAAAGTTGCATAATGATATTTTTTTCCAGTTAAATTTTTGTATAAAACATTTGAAGGGTATTTGTAATTTGTTGGACTATTTTTAGTTATACCGATCACGTTTTCTAGACAAGAACGAAGCGTTTTGCTATTAAATATTGTTTTAAAATGCTACCCAAAAATATTTCGTCGTAGTAGGATTTTTCGTACTATTGGCGTTCGTTATACCACGTTGTTATTTACTTTAATGTTCATTTAGTTCAATTACCGCGTAAAATGAGGGGAAATGGTTTTGAATTATCTATTTTTTTTTTTTATTATAAATTAAATTACTGTATAAAAAAATGATGGGTTGAAGTGCAATTGTTGGTCGGTAGGTGTAAAAGGGTTAAGCCTCGTCTCGTAGACATATTTCGAGCATATTTGAAAACCTGTTTACTTTTTTTTTTTCTTCTTCTTCTTCTTTAAAATACATTTCATCGCGTGATTCGGTATTATTAAGTTTAAAATTGATTGAGGGAGAGAAAGAGGGAAAAGTATGCAGAGTGGAAGGTATGTCGAGAGTAAAATTTTAATAATATGTTCGACGAAAGAGATTTGGAATAAGTCGAAAATCGGTAAAATCGCGAAATTGTTATAAATATTTAAGCATTCGATGCTCATTTAATTTATTTTTGCGTATTTGCTTAATTTTTAGCCCATTTAATTAATCCCAAAACACAAATTTGAGTTATACTATTTACAAATTTTTTTAGTAAAAACAAATCGAGCGTAAAAATAAATTAAGCAAAATGTTTTGAAAAATAATGAGACTAGTGAATAATTGATATCGCGGATGATACTGTATTTATTTGAAATAAAACTCAAATTGTTGAAATTGAATGCCAACGTTGATTCTTTTTTTTTAATGGTAAAATGTTAAATTAATGAAAATTGTAGGCCTACTGCAATTCGAATACTCGAGTGAAAAATTGAATTAATTTTAAATTGAAAAAATTGTATTCGGTAGCTTGAGGGGAAAATATTTAATTTATATTTGATTTTGAAAAAGTAAATAAGCTTCATTTAATATGTCGATATTTTTTTGAAAGAAAATTAAGTAAAGTTTTGCCGATTCGAAATTAAAATTTTGCAAAATTTTTGTATTATAAAAATTTTAATTAGTTTCAAAAAAGCAATTTTTTTTTTTTTGAGAAAACTCTGCAAATTATGTAATAATTGTATTAGAATATTTAGCGTTGGGAAGAATAATTTAGGTGAGACAATATCTATTTCGAGCATTTACTAATTTCGGACTTGTTACTTTCTGAAGTAAAAAAAAAAATAGAATCTTCCTTCGCTTATTTTCTACTCTCTCAAAATCTAAATACAGTAGTAATAAAAATCCATTCGAAGACAGGATAATGACGGGGTTGTAAAACACGTCATCTACTGCCACGACGAATTTCAGCAATATTATTTACTAAGTTTGAATTAAATTTCAATTTGACTACTGAACTTGAGCTGAATGAAAGTAAAGATAGTGGGTGATGCGCGAGTTGAGTTGTAAATTCGAGTAAGATGAAAAGAACTTGAAACCATTTTTTTTTAAGAATTTTTTTTTTTTATATTATTATTATTGCCAATTAAATATTATTCGTATAATGAATAACAAACAAAAAAGGAAACAAAATCAATTTTGTTCGTTTTTCTTATCTATTTATTGTATATTTTTTTCTTTAGAGTTTAAAGTAATTAAAATTGAAAGGTATTTCAATTACAGAAAAGCTTTGATTTTTCCTTTAAATATTTTTTTGTTCGTTCGTTATTAAATTTTAAAAGCAATTTTTATTTTATTAATACAGTAGTGGGGGGGGGGGGGGAAATGACGTTTTGCTTGTTATTTTTAAAACCATTTTGGATTTTTGATTAATTTTTTTTTTTCAAACGAATACTTTGGTTTTCAATTTTGCTAATATGAATAATCTTTACTATTCAATTCAATTCAATTCAATTCAATTTTAATGGTTAAAGAAAGCACATCCTATTAACATAAACTTTCGCTCTCGATATGGTTTATATTCCCATACCTTGTACATTTTTATGCTCACATACAACATTGTTCACAATACAGACGCTTAAAACAACAAAAAAAACGAATTGCCGACAGAACATTTAAAATTGAAGGCACAACCCTTAGAAAGTAATTACAGAACCCAACTCCCTCATTTACCGAGAAAATACCCACACTACATAGGCCCCCTCGAAATGACTAGAATAATGTAAATAAACAAATTTAACTAAGAGTAAAGTCCGTTATTCGCTGTTACGTCCAAACTTCAACTGTTGATGCGCCATTTGCTTTTTGCTTCTTCCTTCTATATCCCTGCTACAGCCTATACCTTCGATTATACAGTAGATCCTTTTCCCTCCGTTGCAACCTTCTTATCATGACCTTGATTCGTTTCTCCTTTTCCCTCTACTGGACTCCATCCTGCCTGTTCCCGCCTTTTCCAACGTCGTGCGCCTGGCTTCCCGCCATTTTTGCCGCAAAGTTTTTGGCCACACCTCTTCCATGGCCGTTACCATCCTGAGACGCCGGGCACTTAACCCTACATACCGTTGAACTGTCACCATTCCTTTAATTTCTGATCCTGAAATTTCATCCTTGTACCAAAATGACCGCGAGACCTTCATAAATCCATTTGGCATAACAAAAACTACCGCACCACAAGATTTATTAATTAAAATCTCGAAAAAACGTGAGCCATATCGAGAGCGAACTATACTTTTGGACGCCCTCTAGCGGTTCCTCAATAATCTTTACTATTTTTTTAAAAAAATTAGCATCTTGATCTTATACTGTACAAGCTGGTTTTAATTTCGTTTTTTTTATTTAAATTTAAAGTTAACACAACGCAGCAAAAATGCAATTTCTTAGTATCATTTTTTTATTAGCAAAAATTCATTTCGATTTATTAATAAAAGAAAAAAGTTTTGCTCTTATCAGAAAACGCATTTTTTATTTATAAAAAAAATCTGTTTTTTTTTTATTTTAATTTAAACTAAATTCAGAAAAAAATTGGAACCCTTAATTTTTTCAATATTTTTCGTTGTACAAGTTTAAATTTATTATGTAATTCAATTTATATTATTACTGTATTTCTTTTAAATTTTTATATTATTCTTTGATGAATTAAAGTTGTTACATTAGATCTTCTTTTCAAATATTAAAAAAAAATTTAATATAGCCTACTGCAAAATGCCAAGTTATCTTCGCGCCAATAATTTTTGTTCATAAAATATTCTCGATTGGTCACTTCACAGAGCTCTAATTTATGGGTTGTGTAGATAGAAACCCGTTTTTAATTGGACGGTGTTCTTCACAAAGCTGCCGGCGCAAAAATTTCGTTAAGTTGAGTTTGAGCGTACATTCGCATAGTAAGATTATGTGTTCTTCATAGTGTAAAATTCTCCCAAACCTTGTGTGATGCAATCAAGTTAATAGTTAATACAGTATATTTATTGACGATCTTAAACCTGTATTATTTTCTTTTTTTAAAGTTTTTATATATTTTTACAATGACAAGAATAACAGTACAAGATCTTATTTTAATTATAAACAGCGGCACAGATAATTAGAAAAAACTGTTGAGAGTCGATGAAAACATATTGAATTTGATTTATGATTTATCTAAAATTCTAAATTAACATTTGACAGTAATTTACAAGCTTTTTTAGAATACATGTAAAAAGTTTAAAAGTAAATAATTATTATTGTTATTTTGAATTACCCGGTACGCAATTATTTTTTTTTTGTACCACTTAAAACTTTTTCAAAAAATTACAGTATACTGTAATATAAAAACGGTGACCGGAAATTAATAAAATAGTGTCAAATAATGAGCTAGTAAATAAGAAAAATTTTACGTTCAAATTCGCCAAGAAAAATAATTTGATCATAGGGCATATTAATTACATGTATTAAGATTTCACGAGGGGGTACCACTTTTTTTGCGTCACCCGATAGTTTTTGGATATTAAGTAGAAACCTATCAACACGTTAAGACATCCGATTGGGGTAACAGCTTTCTATTCAACTTTTGAGATTTATTTATTCAAAACTTTAAAGGTCAATAATTCAATTTTTAATACATGTAAGTTGGTGGTTTTGGACAGTGCGCTGTCCAATTAGGTCATCATAATTTGCACGTGGCACATGAAATTTATAGCTATTTTACCGCAATGCGGTGTAAAACGTAAAATCGGGTTTTCACCGACGCGTGATTTGCAGACAGAACCGTCGATCAGGCTGATTTTTATCTCCGGCATTAAAAAGAATCTATAGATTGTTGGATGGTGACTTCGTGATGGTTGTCATATCGATGTTAAGGTGTGATGACGTCATCAAAGTGAGTGGAGTTGAACGAACGATGGTATTGGTATTGGCGCTCTGCTATTGAAATCTCGGGCTGTCATCACGTGTTGTGATTGGTATTAAGCGATCGAAGGAGAGTTGGAAGGAAAGAAGAGAGTTTTAATGATGAGATGGATTCTTATTACATCTAAATCCACTGCGAAACACATTGATACTTTTAGCCTTGGATCACATATCCAATATTAATGGACAGAGAGACCGTGAGCGGCGCACGCGACATAATACGCGCGGGAATAACAACGTTGTTTATTTTTACTTTTTCTTTGTGTCAACAACTTTTATTATTATATCTTTTGAATCTTTTGTCTGAGATAACGTACAGTATATATACTCGGACTTTTATGTCGGATCCAAAACAAACCAAATAATGTAGTTTTTCGCATATTGTTAAAAAATATGGTTTTCAATGGCGCGAGACAGCACCGCAAAAATATTTTAATTTGGGTTGGAGTTTAATAAAAAGAAAACCGAGATTCACGTCTTTTCTTTTCGCGAAACCGCATTTTTTTTTATAAGAAGAATACATATAATTGCGTATAGACTCGCGAAAAATGATGGTTTATTTTCTATCTAGTCATTGTTAAGCAAAAATTTTAATACTTTATATTTTGGAGTTTTGGTGAGTTCTTATTAAAATTTTCGTCATTGGTAGTTAGCAGTTTACTGTTAACAAAAATTACAGTTTTTGTTATTAAATTGAAATTTGATTGGAATTTCAGTTTTAGTTAAGGTGTAAGACAACGCGTCCAAAACATTACGTTTTACCGATAATCTTCTACTGTTGACAATATTTACGCACATTTATCGAAGTTATTCCGAAGTGCATTATGTTTCTTTTATTTAGCGAAAAAGCGATTGATACAGTAGATCCGTATTTTTTTTATTTTTTATTATATACTGTTTACGCTTTTGTTAAAAGAGATATATTTATTGTTTGATAAGTAAAGGTAATTGCCACTTGTGTCAATCGGAATTGACAGCCCAAACAAGCCATTAATTTTACGGGTTACGAATAAAGAAATGATTAAATATTTACGAGTATAAAACAATCACTGAACATCATTAAACAATATTTTAAACATTCTGCAAACAACAATCGGATACTGTAATAAAAGGTTTAATTTCGAAGTAAACACGCATGCAGTACCGTATGTTGACAACTTTGCTTGAACTTAAAAGAGAATAACATCTAAAGTGTTTTACTTAATTAGAGTGGGGTTTTGAATAAATAAATAAAATCTGCTTGCCATATATGGTTACTTTTTGTAGCAGCAAACATTGTTTAGATTCTTTGAATTTGAGAAAACTGTAGTTAGTTGTTATATTGTAGAGGGTGCACAATAAGGTACCTAAGCACAAAGCTTAAAATAATAACAAAAAGAATGCAAAATTCTCAGCTATTGTAAAATTCCGTGTATTACCGTATTTGAACGATTAAGGCGGATCGGTAGGTGACTGCTCTTTCATTTAGGCTTTTTTTTATTTTACAAAAGTATAAAAAAAAATACTTTAATAATTGGATAGGTACTTGATGTTTCAATGCTCTTTCTCACGCTTATTATATTTTTATATTAATATTGAATAGACTAATTTCTGTTATGATTTCAACACTAAGTCACGGTGTGGCATAAAAGTAATAAGATTGTTTCGATAAAACTTTGTATTTTTTTCAAAGGTTTTTTGAGACAAAAGGGCCTCTCAAAAGAACACAAAACTTAACTGTTCTTTAAATTTTAGTATCGGGGCTATGTTTTGTTGCTTCATTTGAAAATTCGCATGAAACTTTCCTATTTGGTCATTTAGTAGAGGCATTTACTGATTTTACTTGATTCCAGAACTGTTATTTCACAGGCATCTGCATTGGTGGTGCTGGGATTAATTTGAGCTCTTGCAATATATACAGACTTTTATTAGAACAATCATTTTTATGCTGCACTATGTAAATTCAATTTTTTTAAAGGGGAAAAATAAAACGAATTTGGAGCGATCATCTTTTAAACAAAATTGCGTTTAACAATAATTTCGAATTTAAGTGGTTTCTAGTTGAAATTTTTGCATTTATTGCTAAAGCGAAATTAAAGTTTCATGCGGAAAAACATTAAGGCGCATCTTTTTCTTGGAAAGCGTTTTAGATATTATAATGGTAATTACATTGTGCTATGCACAAATTATAGAATGGTTGAAGGAAAAATTCAGCTTTATCATTTGCATTATTATTAATTTTTTTTTTTTTGAACAAAAACTTTTGAATAAGACGAAATTTACTTCTTTTAAATCGTTTAAAATAATATGATAAGTTTATTTATGTCTTAAAACTTATCATTTTTTTTTTTATTATTTTATTTTAGCTGGGTTAAAGGGATAAGAATGAAACTTTTAAGTTGCGTGTGAAAATGTTCGTCTTTCATTGAAATCCCATAATCTTCGTCGGTGATTTATCTCTAGCGGAGACCATTGTCAACATGCAATGGACATTTCTATTATATTTTTTTTTTCTTTTATTCTCTCTTTTTTTAAAAAATAATAATAAAAAAAAAGTAGAAGAAAAAGATGAAAAGAATGGAAAAAAAAAAATTGTTGGAAATTTTTTTTTTTTTTTCTATATCTTAAGATTGTAAATTGCGAGTTATTTTTCACGATGACGTCATCATTCATTTCGAAATTGTTTGGGAAGAAGTTAAAAGGGGATAAATTGTGTGAGTGACAGTGGCATTTCATCTCCTGTTTGCGTGTAATAGATGGAATTAGCCACCGAATCCTCGCTCGGCCCCACCCATTCTCATTTTCTGCCCATCAAGCCCCTCCCCCTTTTTCTCTCGGCTCTTTTCTACTTTAAGTTTGGCTGAAAGTAATCGCTATCGCTCCTTGTAATTTCTTAAAAGTTTCCACCCTCACATTTTTTCTCCCCAAACCCCTATATCTTTTTCTCTCTTATTGAAAGATTATATTTTTTTTCGATATCTCTGTAAATGTTTGGGAACAAAAGCGGGTCCTAAGAGGATGAGTGAACGCTTTCAATACAATGTTGACATGACTTTTACTCTCTTCTTCTTATCGTCATCTCTTTTTACGGTAGGTTACTCTACGTAACTAATGCCGTACATGTACACGAAAAAGAGAAAAACATTGGCGCCATTTCTACTCGAAGATGAAAATGCTTTTTTCCTTTTTTTTAAGAAAATGATTTTTTTTTCTCCATCTTTATTATTTTTCTATCGTCTTTCCTCTTTTAATGTAATGTAAAATCTTAATAACAAAGTATTTTTTTTTCTCTCTTTCTATTAAATCGATTAAATTGATCGATTTTTATTTTTTTCATTTATTTTTATTTGAGAGTTGTTTGTTGTCCTTCTTAACGTTACGTCGGCGAAGGAGTTTTATCTGTTTCTAAGTGGGAATGACGTCATTTTTACGCTTGAAATACGCGCTCGTTAAAAGTTGACAATTGCTTTAAAATTTGACGTTTGATACGGAAAGATACGTTGTTTACAAACCTGAAAGAGTAGAAAAGAGAAAAAAAAGGGGTGATAAGGATTAGAGGGGTGATAAGGATAAGAGGGGTGATAAGGAGTGATGGGGGTAGAGGAAGGAAGAATTGTGTTTGGCATCAAACGTTAATTGTGTTGCGGTCGCTACGATTCTTCATGACGTCATCGTTACGGAATTCAAAGGGCGAAGAAGAAAGAAAAAAATACAATGTAGAGAAGAAAATATAAATAAATAATCCAAAACACTCTGAATGTTAGACGGTTTAGTAAATGCGTTATCAATAATTTCCAGATGTAACTTTTAATTGTACACATCGTTCTTTCCTATTGGTATTATCAGTTAATTAAAGGAAACTATTTGTTTTTAATTCCGGTAGTTGAATAAAGTCTAGGTAGCTAATTAATAAATAATTTTTAATTAATCAAATGAATGTTTTTTTTATTTACGTTAAATATTTCTTAATAGACAAAACTATCGTTATTCCCTATATACAAGTTATGGTGAGGAACGTGTCTTTCATTTAATATGGCTTCCTATGGTATATCGTTTTTCTCGGAATCAGTTGTTACTACAAATACGTAAATCAAAATAAAACAAATTATAAGTTATATCATGTATTATTAGATACCGGTATATTTTTTTTAAGCTTTGTTTTTTCGTGATGAGCGAAACTTAGTTTTTGGATGGCCCTCGTATTTAGCCCTCATAGGCCTACATGTAGCTGATTTTCAAAAATTAAAAAATTGCTTGTTACATTCGATTGAGGCGAATGTTAATTATTGTGCAAAATGTATTTTTCTTGTTTGTTTAATGCAGAACTTATTCTAATACCTAGACAATTCGTTGTTCGAATTGTAAATTAAGTCTAGCAGCTTTCCATGTCTTTCTCTTAAGTTATAGGGGTCATATTCCAAAAATTGTTTTTTATTATTAAATGTGAGATATCGATAGATGTAAATATTAAAAAAATAATGCACTTTTGTTAAAACTTGACTTATTCATTCATTTTTTTAAATTTTGCTAAGTTCTGCGCAGACCCTATATAAAAAAATAATTCATGTTAAATAAAATTTGACTTGTTTATTTGTTTTTTTAAAAGTTTCCTTAATTTAAGGACACACCTTAAGCGGAACGCTTATATGGAATTTGCGTAACAATCAGTACGTCGTTCCGGGCATACTCGAGTACATGTACTCAGATAATTCTATTAAGAACTGTTATAGTAGCAATGTTTTAGTAATTTTAATAGGAATTAATGAACATTCTTTATGATACGCTTATTACACTTTTTACGTCTTTTTTTTTTTTTGGTAATAAATTTAATCGAATTTTGAATTGGGTTATTTTGACATTTTTATTTCATTTGACATTTTGATTAATGACCTCCACATAAATATGCCAAACACGAGATTTTTTAAAATATTCTTTTGTTATGTAAGGTTTACCAATAAATTACGGTATGTCATTTTCTTTATGCCAAGTGCCTGAACGCTTAAATTTGCTTTTCGATGTAGCTGTTTACCATTACGGTACAGTATTATTTGTTTTTTAAATGTATTTTAAAGTATTTAATATAAAACGAAATTAAACGTTTCTATTTTCTCGGACGAAATAAAGTAAAGAAAAAAACAAGAATTTAATTATGTTCTTCTTTCTATAGATGAAATGTAATAATAAATAATAATAAAAAAAAAGAAGATGAAAAGCTGTGATAAAGTGCAAAATATCATTATCCTCTTACAATGGTATAATGAGAGTAGGAATTCACCGCATACCGTATATGTTTTACTATTATCAAGTTTGATGAAAGATTCCGTGATATTAGGAAAAAGTCGAACACAATGTCAATCTAAGATTCCTTCACATGCTCGTTTTATAATACACTGCAAATTGATAAGAGATAAAAGGATAAAGATAGAGGCAGAGACTAGAGTGGGAGGAAATGGAAAATCCTTTACGTCGGAATCTGATTAAAAAGTTGTTTGCTGAGCGGAATTCTAATATTTTTTTCGTTATTTAAATTAAAAAATGAGAGTAGAGAAAATAAAAAGAAAAAAAAAATAAATAAAGGAAAGAGAGAAAATTGTAATTTCGATTTCGATCTATTGTTGTAATCGTCGAAACTTAATGTTTAATTTGAAAGTACATTCGTGTATTATAATACTTTTTCATCTATTTGAACTCGAGACGCTTCTTTCCGGAAGTAAAGGATTTGAATATCTCAAAATATACTTTGTCATGTTTATTCATAATATTGCAAATAGGAGAAAAAGATAAAATATTTATTATTTTCCTCGAGGGAAAAAAATTGAATTTGTCATATAAAATGAAAATATTATGATGATGTTGAATTAATTCAGTGCGTGGAGTATGTAGAGCATCCACTCGCATACTGCATTAAAAAAATAGTAATATCATCGGCAAAAGAATTAAAGATAATGTCTTCGCTTGAATTTAAGAAAAATAAATATCAACTTTTATCGAATATTTAGCTTTAATGACGATAATAATTATTAGTACCGGTATAGTTAATAATAGTTTATAATAGTGTTTAGGGAATTTTGGATATTATGGAGTTTTGTTTTGAGACAAACATTAAATCATAAACAATAAACCATTTTCTGGATAAGTAGATATTTGCTGGACTACCGGTATTTTTTGTTTTTTAACCCGGTTTGGTGAAAAACAAGTTCCCAAATATTTAAATGCAAAAAATTTACTCATTCATGTTTTAATACATGGAAAATAAGCGTGAAAACCAATTTAGCTTAAGTTGAACAATTACTTTTTTTAAAAAAAATTTTTTTTGGCTTTTTTAAATTAACAAAAATGAATTTATTTGCTAATATTGCGACAAGCTGTTCAATTATAATTTTGTTACATGTAAACAATAATGGTCGATGTAATAAATAACAAGTTTTGTAAATTCGAATTTTATTTGCGTTTTTTGATTAAAGCAATATTAATCAAAAAAACTATGACATCAACCGACGGACAATTCTGTCACAAAACCAGCCAAATTTGCATAATTTACTGTACAATACATTTTGCATCAAAAAACAATTTAACAATAATAAAAACTGTGAATAATTACGTTTAAATCAAATTTAATGTCCGATTAAAATTTAAATTAATTATCACAGGTTATTTTTCACAATCTTAGCATTATAGTTCCCCTATTTTGCTCTTGGCCGCCTTCTCCTGTAGATGCGAAAGAAAATTTAGAAATAACGTTTTTGGAATCCGAACTAATATTTCCGTTTAGCATTCCGATTCAATATGACATTAATTTTTGGATGCGATCATTTCGTTTCTAAATAAGTGTAAAACAATCATTTCCCACTTAAGCAGAAAATCGAATCACGAAGTTCGTAGAGCTTAGGCACTTCAGATACTCGGGTTTTTTGCATGAATATTGCAACGTAATTAATTGTATTAGTGTAAATGGATTGTGAGTGTAACTTAGACATGAATGAGGTGATTAATAAAAGTGAATTTTAAATATTTCAACATTTTTTTTTTGTTTCTCTAAAACAATTTTGATCACTTTGATATTACGTTTTAAATTTAGCGGAAAAACGAATTTATTTCGTTGGAAGCCTTTATTATCTTTAATATTATTGTGTAGAAGTCCCTGAAAAGTGTGTTTAAAAAGAAATGCAATTCATGAACGACGAACGCAAGCGGAGTGGAATACGTTTCTATCTGAACACGCTACTATCCCATATTAGTGGATATAAAAAAAACTCACTTAAAGATTCGGTATGAGATGGATGATGAGAGAGGTAAGGAAAAAGTGGCGTCGTTTCTCCGGGCTAAACAACCACTTTTTCTAATAGCTGCGCAATTTAATTAGAAAAGACAATGCGATCGCTATGGGAATAACGAGTATCCATGGCCACCCACACTTCAATTCTATCTCCAAATAGAACGCAATTAAATAAATAAAAACTAGATCAGATCTCGGTCGTATTTGAGAGAATTGGAAAATATAGGTGGCATTGGTCAAGGTTAGAAAAGTGTGACGGCAAGTTTTGCTTTACATGGTATTACGTTTACTTGTGTAGCCTATTAATGTATATCACGTAAACTTGAAAGTAAGTACTATACTTACCCAAAGTATAAATTAAAACATCTTAAGCTTATTTAATTAAAATTTTAATTAATTTTACTGGTTGCGCAATTACAATTTTTTTATAATGTTGAATATTAACTTGCTTTTTTTTTAAGTCCCTTAATAATTTTTACATGAGAAAAGCAGATATTTTTTCAAGGGTAATTTATATTATTGGTACCGTATAACATTTTTCATTGAAAATATTATAGAGTTTTTTAATATACAAAATTGAAAATATTTTTGTTTTTTACATTCAGAATTCACTTTATATTTGAGATGTTTTCCCAAAAGACAAGATACAAAGTGAACTGCGGTTTACCATGGAAAAGCTGTACATTGTACGTACTCGCACTGTACGTTCCCGAATTACCAAAATATTATTTTACTAGAGGTACACAGCGAACAAACGCAATTTGAGGTCTAAGGGTGTAGTTTTACGATTTGCTAATACAGTACAAAAAAAAAAAAAGAATTTTTGAAAAGTTTTTGTTTATATTTATGTACGGCTAAGCTTTTCAACTCCTTTTTATGCTTATAGCTTATGCTTATGGCGTTCGAGTTTGGACCTTGGAACTTAATT
>JAQGAY010000615.1:0-23381 GCA_034698085.1 Polydesmus angustus | reverse complement strand
GAGAGAGAGAGAGAGATAAATGAGAAGATGAAGATTGTGAGGGAGTTGTTTGAAAGGGGTGTGAGCTATGTAAGGTAAGTTTTTGCATGATAATCATTTGGAAGCTCTAGCGATGCCCGAGGTGGAATTGGTGGGGGATATTCTTTTGAGAGAGAAAATTTTAAAAGAGGGTGATGGATTTGGATGAGCGGGAAGAATGTACCACCTCTTTTTTTCTTCTTCCCTAACTATTTTTTTTACTTGACTGTAAAGCTATTATTTTTCCTTTTTAGACATCAAAAATGCCATTGATCTAGTAGCGTATGCACGCAGTCAAGCATCCACCTTTTTTTGGTTCCTAAACTCGTGCAACCGTTTGCATGTGGTTTTAATTTTTCATAACTTTGAAGGCGTAGGTCTATTGAAAGATAATGCCTATTCTTCTTTTCCTTGGACCGTCACCGCTTCTAACTACTGTTCTGCTTCCACTAACTTACCACCGCATTTTTTTTACTTTTCACTTCTCTTTCATTTTCAAGTCTATGCATTTGGGTTTTTACCTTCAAATGCGCATGAAACATTTCTTCAACTTATAATTAAGTCTATCATTTGTTGTAGTTTTTTTTATTGTATGTTTTAATACAATAGGGATAAGAAAAATGTAATTTAATTTGCGCGGATATTTAAAGAAATTGTTAGTGATTCCGTTATACGTTTGCAATAATAATTATAAGACGTATTATTATTATTATGTTGATAAACTACGATTGCATTTTAATAATAGCGCAAGTTCCGTCAACTTTTATGACATCTCAGGGAACTTGGGAAGGTCATTAATTTGTGCGGTTTACTTTATAATTTTTTTTTTAAAGTGAATTTTAAAGGTATTTTTATTGGCTTATTTTATTTTGAAGTAAATTGCATCTATTATTTTAATTGAATCGCCGGTAATAAATAGGGGACATGCTTATCATTTAAATTGTCGTATAAATTAAATAGGCTCGTATTTAGTAATTTAGCATTTAAATTTCTAATCTAAAATAATTTGTCCCCGCAACTACTGTATTAAATTGAAGGAATTGATTGAAATCAAAATAACTTTATATTTTCTTGTTATTGGATTTTTTAATGCAGGTTATTTATTTTTAATCAGTGCTGGATTAATATTTTTTGGGGTCTTAAAACAAAAATATTTGTTGAGTTCATGATCAGAAAATTAAGCACTGCGTAATCATGCGATATATTGTGCCCGGAGCAAAA
The DNA here is from genome assembly GCA_034698085.1 of Polydesmus angustus. Classification (NCBI taxonomy): domain Eukaryota; kingdom Metazoa; phylum Arthropoda; class Diplopoda; order Polydesmida; family Polydesmidae; genus Polydesmus; species Polydesmus angustus. The sequence goes on along the minus strand of JAQGAY010000615.1, from coordinate 22,142 downwards.
AATAATTTTGGTGCCTTTCCCTTTCCTACTTTACAAAATGGTTTTTCAAAATTTAATAAATGTGGACTTACTTTTCGCAACACAGCCTGCATTAAGGAATGAAATAGAGAAATATTAACAATTTTTCCCATTTTTTGGTGGTGGTTTCAAAACCGGGTCCCTCAAATGAAAGCCCCAGACACTTATTTTATTTGCCCGATCGAAAAAGGTTTTTAAATTTACTAAACGAGATTAAGAATTTCCTCAAATAATAAGCTTTAGTAAAACGCCTTTCTAGGTGAAGTTAACTTAAATGAGTATAATAAAGGTCTCTAAATTTGTCTGTTTTTTTCTCTCTTTTTGTAACTCTCGTTGTAAGATTGTAACAAACTTAAGATTAGAAGAAAGCGAGTTAAGTTTATAAATAAAACTAGATTTTCTGATGCCTCGAAATGTTACTACAGTTACATTAATTTTTTTTTTTTGTTTGTTTGTTTGGTCAAGCAATTTGCACTTAATTATTGCAGTTAATAATTGTGACACCCGTAATTAATATTACTCCAGAATGATTCATTTCCAGAGCATTTTGAAGAACCCCGCTGTTAATCCTTAAAATGAATTACCTGTCCGACAAATTTAGAGTTGAGATTTAAAAAAGAATTTAATAATTATGATCAATTACACGCATCACGAGTGTAATAAGCGTATCGATCAGATACATTTCAATGATAATTATTGCTTGGTCGTTGTAGATTTACCTCAACGATGATTTATCTAGATTTAAGACGAAGGGAGTGAGTGCATTTACTGAAGAAGTGCGGTTTTACCGTACCTACAGTACGTGACGCCGGTTAGTGGCTGGAAGAATGTCAACAATTTTGCCTCTTATTGAGAGAGATTGTTCTCCACGATAAAATTGAGTCCATCCATCTCGAATGTCAATTGAGAGAGGGTCGCCACATTCATTACGACATCATGATGCTTTTGACTGGGACAACACTTTCTATTTTAATTGGCAGCTTGGGGTTGCTGTTTGTTGGTCAGGATGGTGATATTGAGAGGGGAATTATTGCTTAGTAAGGACATAATACGAGTAAAAGAAAGAAATATTTTCTGGGTGGAATTTATCAGCGGCAAAACTGCATTGTTAGTAGAGTGGTTTGTTATTCAGAAGGTAAGGGAAACTCTGGGACTTTATTCAATCAAGTTTTAAGACAAGAGATGGGGATGGGGTGTGTGGAGGAGGAAAGGAAGAAAAAAAGCTCTTTTCATCTCTTATTTAGGTTAATATTGGAAAATTAATGAAGTCGTCAAAATGTTTTTTTTTTTTTTGGCAGCTGAAAATTTCGGTGAAAAACACCCAAATTTTCTATTAACGAATCTTTTGTTTTTACCTTGCACCAGATTTTTATACTTGCTTTTTTCAGTCTTTTATGTTAATTTCACCTTTTTATCACAATTTTTGTCCGCTGCGCCATTCACCTGCTTAGTAATGGATAATGGGGGAAAAATATATAAATAACTGGCTGAAGATAGTTTCTAAGGGGGAAAATGCAATTGGGAAATTGTGCGTGTTTTTCTTTCTGAGCGTTTGTTGTTTCTTTGCCGAAATTGGTTCAATTTATTTAGGTCAGTCTGTAGAATGAATAAAATATTTCAAATTCAAAGGTCTTGTTCGAAAAAGAAAATAACCTGCCTACTCATAGGAAGATAAATGAAAGGTGTTAATTTTGTTTTGATGCGGTTATTATTATTTTTTTTTAGTTAATTACAACTTTGTAAGTAACTCAATTTATAAGAGTAAAAATTTTGTTTACCAAAACAGATAAATTAAAAGCGTGTAAATATTACTCCGTATAAGATAAGAGATAATTTTTAATATTGTACACTAGACCTTTTTTGTGATTTTTATTTTTATTGAATGTTTGTAATAATTGTTTATGCTATATTCATCACGTAGGTGGGCCTGTATGGTAAAAAAAATTAGTTTAATAACGTATTTTTAATATTTATACGCTTTCTACCAGGGGCGAAAAATTCAAATTTGAAATTTCGATTTTTAAAAGAGTTTAAATATCTTAAGGACATACGGAATTACCATTTCAAACATTCTTAAATTATCTCGTCTTAAAATTTTAAAAAAGCATTTTTAGTTTTTGCAACCAACTATAGACCAAATTGTTAACCTAACATTTTTTAACGAACTATTCATTTTCCCTCACATCGACGATCATTATTATATTATTCGTTAATAACTAAGCGTTTTCGATTTAATAGAAATTGCTGATCGACTTTTATTTTGTTGTTTACTAACCGGTTTCTAAATAAAATGAGATGGGATAAAAATGTTAGCATCATTCTGATATTGTTGACGTCAATGAAATTGTTACATTTCTTTTTTTATTCATTCATCATTCAGTTATCTATTTGATTATGCGCTTATAATAAATTTATTAAGTTATACTCTCAGATAGCAATTAGATGTGGAATGAATACCATTTTCAAACAGCTTCGTTCATTGTCGAATGATGAATAACTCGTTCAATTTGATAATTCAATCGAAATGAAGAGCGAGATAAAGAGAGAGAAGGTTAAGACGGTGGGGGAAAAAAAGAGATGTTTATTGATGACTTAATAAAGCCAAGTAAATGGACGACACAACTAATTGTTCGACCATAGGGAAGTTGTTTAGCGATAGACACCGGCGCATGTGTTTGTCCGTTTCAAAACGACTAGTTTACTGTTGTAGAAACGAGAAAAAAAAATAAGTTAAGGCCCTTTGAGTGCATGGGAACTAGAAAATAAAATTCGTTTCGAATATCCTTGTTTGTCCGATTCTTTTTGTGTCTTGTTTATTGTCTTTTTTCTTGTGAAGAACTGAAAGAGCCTCATCATTATTTACGACAGTCCTACCGAATTCCGTATTGTTTGTTTATTTCTTCTTTTTTTTTACATGTTTGAATTCTTACGTGGCTGCTGCATTTTTACTAGTTACCATTGCCACCTTTTCGCATCATTGTCCGTTTTTTTAGCCTCTCCTTTTTCTTTTTCTGTATCTAAGTATCGGACTATCTATTATTATTAGGGAAAACAATTTCCTCACCTAGGTAGCCATATTAACCAGTCGCTTCCATACACGCAAAAGCAGCAATTATACTTAACGAGTATTGCTTTTTCATTATTTTAATTTTACGTTTGCTTTTTTATTATTTTAATTTTACGTTTGCTTTTTCGTTATTTTAAATTTTACGTTTGTTTTTTCATTATTTTAAATTTTACGTTTGCTTTTTCATTATTTTAAATTTTACGTTTGCTTTTTCATTATTTTAAGTTAAACACAGTTACCGTATATACAGCAGATTTTATTTAAAAAAAAGTTAATCGCCTTGTGGTTACCAAAAAGAAATGAAAAGAGTAGTCCGCTGCCATTTCGATAAATAGGCTGCTCGAGAGCGTCCGCATGTTTGCATCCGTTTGAAAACTAGCTTTAAGTTATGATTTTATTTTTAATATTTTTTTTATTAAATTTTTTGTCATAAGAATATCATAGTTTGATTTAGCGAAACTTCGTTTTTCCATGAAATTAAGATTTGTTCTCCAATAATTCTAGATTGAAGAATCCGATAGCAACGAAATATTTTTTTATTAAGTTATTTTGTGCTAATACATGTAATTCAAATAGGTTTGAAATAAGTCGGATTTTATTAAGTTTTGCCAAAATTGGTTCTAAAAAAATATCATTTTGAAGAGTACAATATTATCACAATACTACTACATGTACTGTAATTCTGTTTTGTAGTCGCATTTGAAAGTTTTCGATTCGTGTGTACGTTACAATGAAGGTCGCAAGTGTGTACGCGTGAATGCGTTTGGGCCTTCTGTTACACAATGAAAACACGCATTGTTCTAAAATATCATTTACCGGTATCTTTTCCGTTCAATAATAAGAGAAAAAAAAAAATTCGTGGTAAAAAGTTGTATCATTTTACTTTGAGAATCTGCGTTCTTTCCTCAATATTGCTCTGATGATTGTTTTTAGTTAATTGGACCATGTGGTTTTTTTTTTTTATTGTATCAGACTTTTGCATGTGTTTTTTTTAATAGTTGTAACCTACATCATTTTATGAGCCATTCACTAAGTTAACGATGATTGTTGACGACTATTTTACAGATGACCGGATGATCTGAAGATGGAAGTTGATGGCTATACCTGTAGGTGTTTGACCAGCTGATAAAACTCCGAAAACGAAAGGAAGTTCGTTACCGTTTGATTACATGTTTGGAGATCCCCACCAAAATGCTCATTGCTACTGTTGAACCACACCAGCTGCTCTCTCGCTTCTAATGAGACGAAGATTTTTCGAAAAAGGTCAGGTGAAAAAAGGTGAGTTTCATATTTCAATTACCTTTCTTTATTCAATTGCAAAAGCGATACCTAGGGAAGAATGTGTTTCGCGTGGTGTGTGGGAGTTGGATATAATATGAAAAGATATTGTTTAGAAATTGAGAATTAAGAAACAATAGAACTTGTCGTTTGATTGTTTTTTCAATAAGAATAATTTTAATTAAGATACAGATCGCAAACTTTTGCAAGTAGAGTGTCTTTTTTATTATGGTTTTATATTTCATTTATGCATGTACTTTTATCTTTCTGAGTTTCTAATTAATAATAATTAAGTAGGCGATATAGACAGTATTAAGGCTGAATTAATAATTTAATTTATAAACTTTAACGTAAATTTATTAAGGCAATTTTAAATGTATTAAATATTATGTTTTGCAGCTTTAGATTTTATTTAGTATATTTTAACTTTTTAGTTTGTTCATTTTTGATATTGCCTTTCTACTTAATTAGCTTTGAATTTCCTGCGCTCTGCGTTCTCGTATTTTCGAATTAACGTTTTTGCTTGTTTATTTTATTTTGTTTTAGCATATAGCTATTTACATTAGGTTTTAGAAACCATGATTATTGACATTTATAATACGGTACAGTAACTTAAAAAGTGGATTTTTTAAACAATTTGTCACCTATAATTCTACTAATACCGGTAATACAGTCGGTATACATTGTATCTAAATTGGATATTTTAGACCATTATTAGTATAGTAAATGGACAATTTTTTCTGGCAGAAAATGGTAGGGCGAGAACGAGTCTTTGATAGTTACATGCTTTTCTGTGGAAAACTGTAATTCACTTTGCGTCCTGTTTTTTGGGATATACGGAGTATTATCTAGGACACTAAGAGAAATGTGGGTGTAGTTTTATTTTTGAATTTTAAAAGCAATCTACTTCAGCATTTCCTTTGTTACCTCTGTAGAGTAAACTTTCTTTTTTTTAATTAGCGCATTTTACCTGATAAGCAATGAAAGCATATATCATTAAAACGAGTATCAATGGATTATTTAAGAAAATTGTGTATAAAATAATGTATACAGTACAATAATAATATGCATGAACTAGTAATACTCGGTAATAGCGAACAAAAGAATAGTTTAGTTTTCTATGCAAAACAACGAAGAGTAATTTGAATTGTACCGTACATTTTTTTTTTTTTTAATTTACAGCTGTAAATTTGATAAGACTGTAACAATTCTATTTCTAAGTTTTTCAAACGTGTTTTTAATCGATCTTTGACGGAGATTGTCGGTAATTTAAAAGGAGTAGTGGGTTCGGTGCGACAATTTATAGCTAAATCACGCTTGTGTCACGCATAAATAAAAAATTTATTTCGATACGTTGGCGTTACAGTTAAAGCTTTATTTGGAAATGTATATCCTTGATTGAAAAAAATAAATGACTAGCGAACAATTTTTTGGATTTTTATTCCCGCGCTGTTTTTGGGGAATTAACATTTATATTGTTGTAAGAAAAGATCGGCACGCCCTTGTTTTACTCGTATTTTCAAATCGATCGTGATTCATATCGACCACATGCAATAGCTATTTTTGCTATACATTACGGTATACTGTACTAGTATACATTTCATGTATACTAGTATACAGTACTTTTATTAGTTTATGATTAATAATAATAAAATAAATAAACTATAAATATCACTTTAATTTGCGTAAGCAGGTATTATTTTCTTTCTTATTAGTTTAATCAAATGCCTTGAAGCATTCCGTTATACCGGTAATATTTTATTTACAAATTTAATTTGAACGGTTTCACGAAAGAAATATATTAGGTATAGTAATTTTTAAATACCGGTAAGGAGAATTTAGAAAAGGAAAATAAATAAAAGAAACCTCATTTTTATTTTTAGAACTTGATCTTATAATTCGTAAAATCAAAAAGTGTTTCAATTGAGATATACCCAAACTGGATATACCTGTGTTTGATTCAGCTCCGTGTTTTCCAACCTTTTTATTGACAACACCACAATGTGACCACATACCGCGCGACTCAAACTAACAAATTCGAACTTATAAAGTCTGTTCAAAAGGGAATATTAAAACTAATTTTTTGTTGCTCATTCCCACATTTAAACTATTATTTTTATTTTTTATGCTAAAAATGGAAAGGCACATTCTTCATTATCATCTTACATTATTCAGTGTTCCTCGGAACCCCTATGTAAAGCACTATCTGAATTACCTGTAATATAGATGCCGGTTTAACTGGTAATGGATAGTAGACACACGTTAAAAGATATTTACAATTGCGAAGTTTGTCGTTTAGAAAAGAAAAAAAATAATATATTGCGTCTTAAAAGCTCTTTCGCTATGTCTATACACTGCTTTTTAAATAAGATGTCGGTAGAAGCGCGCGAGGGACCGTTTTCCATTAGCACCTTCTGTTTAGAAAGAATCGCATTGAGTCATCACCTACAGCACAAGACTTTTGGTGTAGGTGGTGGTAAATTTTCTCACAATTACGAAAGGAATATGCGAGGCGTAGAATGGGGTAATAGACCAATGAGCCCTTGACCCAAGTAATTGAGTACTTGGTATCATAACGCAGGATCGGAAACGAAGTCTTACTTTTAAAAGATAAAAGAAGCCACAATTCCCTTTTTTGTGTAGGGGAATTTTTTTTTTGGTTCTTTTGTGTCCTTAAAGCCATATAAATTCGTGTGAAAGAGTTCGTTTGAGGAGCGAAGATGAGGTTTCCGTTCACCAATAGTCATCACCTAATTCGGTTTAGACACTTTCTTGTTTTTTTAACGTTTTTGTCTCCATTTTTTGGAAAGTTTTGATACGCCAGGTTTTAGTTTTTTCATTCTTCTTTATCTTCGTTTTCATTGTCTTCAAGGGTTATAAACCACAGTAAATAAGTTTTGAGAATAAAATGAGTGGTCTGGTTGTTTACGATGCGGAACTGGATGTAGAATAGTATTTGGTGGCTGAGGCTACTTGATTTTGTTTCTCCTAAAGCACAGCATTTGAATGGGAATTGCTCATTTGCATCCCATGGAATTGCGGCTTGCATTCCATTCCACTTGTACTTAGTTCTTAATCCACACCATTAACCTCTCCCAGCGCTGTCGTAAATAACCAGAACGTTAATTGCTTCGCTTACAGTAGCAGCTCACTTGCGTTTTTGCAATTCGACTTTCTAAATAAAAAGTTTAAGATAACTTTTAAGTAAGGCCGAAATTATACTGAATACAAGGTGAAACGTCAAAAAACATGTTTAAGGGTTATGTTTACTAATCAACCTAATTGGTTTTTTAATTAAATAAAATTACATTGGAATGCACTCTGGATTTGGAACTTTATTTCGAAATGCAATTTTTAATGTATCACCTGTTCAACGACAGGTTTTCTCAATTTTACCAGATTTTACGATATCCTTTAACACAAGAGTTTCATCAACTTTTTTTATCGGTTAAGCACTAACACTGTAAAAAAGGTTTTGTAAACTTTATGTATCCGCTGAAAATTACAGTTTTATCAATTTTATTGTATTTTCTAAAAATTAAACTTTACTGTATTTTCTAAAAGTTATAATCAAGTTTTACTACGTTTATTTTTTCCTCAAAACTTATTATAGGATAGTTTTATAGGGTTTAGCGTATCCGTTAAACGCTATTAAAGGCAGTGGCGTGCCAACAAGTTCAATATGGCACTCGGGAGCAAAAATAAGATCCCCTCCTTCCATCTTTGTTCTTGAGACATGTAATGGTAAATTAAACACTGAGTAATAAATAACGTCGAGCTTGCGAGGAGCTAAATGTTTTTGGGATGCAGTACATGTATTTCAAAAATATTGAAAGAACCATTTTAATACAGTTCATTATTTAAACTTTAAAAAATGTAAGTAATGATAAAAAATGCACATTTCATAGCATTTTATTTTTGAGAGCTAAAGCGTGTTAGGCTGCATGACATGCAATTAAATAATTATATTATTAAAAGTTTTTATTTAACAATTACAGTACTACAATTATTGAAATTAATTACCGGTATTTCTTTTACTTCAGATTTTGTAATCTAAATTATTACGGTTTTTAAAGTTTTGCTATAAACCAATAGATTACCAATGGATTACGAATGCGCTGGATTGCAATTTAGCTGCTCAGATTGTTTTTTTTTTTTTTTTTTTTGCGAATGTTTTTAATAGCTATAATTTAGATTTGCAATATGGTTTAACAAACTAAATCTACTGAGATCATTGCGAAACAGGATTAAAATTAGATTGGGAATGAAATTTAAATTTTTATTTAAAAGTTTTTGATCGCTAGTAAAGGAAATTTTACTAAACGATTAAAGTTTCTTCAAGCAAAATTTAATAATATCAAAATAATCTGAAAAAGAAATGTGTACGCATGCGCAAACTTAAAAATGCGTCCGCCATTTTTTCATAACCCTTATCTTTATCTAATTTTTGATAGCCACAATATAGATTAGCCACTTTGTTTAGCAAACTGATATCAGTGTATAACGAGGAGTTAATAAAACCAGATTATTGGATGACAGTCTGTCATACCGGCGATTGAAAATAAAGCGATAAAAGTCAATTAAGATTGTTGTTGGGTTTTTTGCATTTTGTTTACTGTTTGTCAAATACAAATTTGATTATTATTTGTGCAATTCATTAAAATTGAGTCGAAAACGATAGTACGTGATGTAGTCTACCTGAGTGTGGAGGGACCAGCAGCAGGTATGGAAGATGAAGAGTGGAGAGTGGTTTAATAGAGGAGTAAGACTGGTTTTGAGTAAGCAGCAGTTACGAAGTCGGTAATATGTATTTGTAGATTCAACCTCTCTGATGATGTTTTTCAAAGTTCAACCCTCGGGCCACAACCCCCGACTGAGAGCAGCAATAATTACTGTGTATCGTTAGAAAAGCAGAAGTCGTCTCGTTTATGCGTTAAAGGGAGGAGAAGGGTGGGGGATACTGGCCATAAGTTTACGTTACACTAGACATGAACCGAAACAAGTAGAAACGAGTTTCAATTCAATTACCAACTCTATTTGTTATTATATTTTTTTTTATTATTTCGATAAATCAATTAATCATTGTCGATTGGAATTATCAGTTTTTATTATTTTGCTATCAAATATATTACTCCGATTCTATCTTAATCGAGTTTTATCTTAATTTAATATTATTTTGCTTATCATTGAAGAGTTAATACATGGGAGGGTAAGCAAATAATAAAAAAAAGGTTTAAAAGCTGACAGAGATTTATATTGAAAATGAGCATGCATACTTTTATGCAATAATTTTTTAATCTTGAAGTTATTAATTTTAATACTCGTTCCAATAGAATTTATAAATCTAGATTTAAAAGTTGTTGCGCCACAAAAGAGGTTTTTAACAAAATAGATTAAATTAACGCAAATTAATTTATTTTTAGAATTTAAGGAAGTTTTTAAAAGTTGTACATCAATTCGCTTGCTTTTTTTTCAAACTCTTTCCCCCCACACATTTAACTAAGATTAATTAAAACTAGATCTATGACGGTTTTATCTGAATTTAACATTTTATCTTATGTTAAAATTCTATATTTGTTAATAACGTATTTGATGGTTTCGGAGTGACGTAGCCCGGAGAACAGGAAGTATTTTGTTTGATTATGTTACGCAGCTGCTATTTCCTAATTAACCCGATCTGCACATTTTCTTTCCTCGACAAACATTAATCGAAATTATTCGCATGCGTTTAATTATTATTTGGTGGTTAATTTAATTAGGGAAACAATTTCTCTCCGGAGATAATAATTGTTGGCTAATTGCATTATTTTTTGCAATAAATAAGTAATTGCTTCTACAGTAAAATTATTAGTAATTATCTTGCAAGTTGATAATAATTATGACAATTTGATTTAAATTTTGACGAGACGAATAAATTTAAAAGTTAATAAAATTAGGAAATGTTATAAAAAGCTAAATGTACACTAAACGTAGTTATAAAGAAAAACAAATTTTTTTTTATCGATTAATAACTTCAGAATCAGAGAAAAGTTGATAAAACGAAAAATGTTTAAAACCGACGAAATGAAACAGTAGTAAATGTAATAGAACCAAATTTTTTCGAAAGTTAGATAAATTAGAAAATTTAATCAAACAAAAATTTAGATTTGTTAAATCATGAAATTAGAAAATTCGATAAAAGTAAAAACCAATATAACAAAAAGTTTGGAAATTTAATGTAGCAAAATATTGAAAATTTTTTTAAAATGAAAAATTAAAAACAAAAAATACTGGTATAGGAAGTTTAATAAAATGAAGAAGCTTATAATGTTGCTATAGTAACCAAAACTCATAATTCGAGTAACGTTGGAAACATTGCAGTAGGTCTACTTAATTTAATTTTCAAACAATTTTTTAACCATTTTTGTTTTTTATTTTAATGTTTGTCGGAGGATTAGGAATGTAAAAAATTTGTAAAACACGTGATTCGGATGCCCTCTGCGGATTACAAGTTTGTAGCATTCTACAACATTATGATGGTGATTATGTAAAATATGTAAATCATATGAGCGAATTATAAAAATTCCGTAAAGTTGTTTTTCTTGCTGGAGGACATTTCGCTCCTTCTTTTTCTTCACCAAACTTTCGAAAAACCTCTCGAAAACGTTCACTAGTGTGATCGAAACTTAAGTTGAACGGAGTAGCATTGATGATGGGGATCAGACATGTCTTTCAAGTTTTTTTCCCCAACTTTTTAAAAAGATATTTGAGTAGAGCTGGTTTTCAGGTCGGCCATTGCCACCTATCGTATCGGCGTCTACGTAGGCTTATACGCGTATTATCTGTTCTTTTAGGCCAAAATGCTGTTGAAACCCTTATTTCAAAATCTTAGCATTAAGTAGAATTGAAATTAAGAATAAATTGCGATTCCATGTGTTGGGAACGAACCTAAAGTTCGCTAATGTGACATTCACTAAACGAAAATTAGTAAATGTAGTGTCGTATGGCATATGTATTGGGATTACGCTATTACCTAACATAAGAAAAAACGAAATGATATACAGTAGCTCGCTAAACTAAAAAAAAAAAAAAAAAATTTAAGAGGGAAACCTCAATGTCACTTTAATGCAGAACATGTACTGTATTTCTAAAATGTATATTTAGCCACTCTTGATTTAAAGTTTTGGTGGCAACCAATAAGTTTTTTTTTACGTTTAAGTTTTTACTATGGCTATCTCTGCAAGCTTTCTCGTCTTGTGTGCGGCTCAATTTTGATCCTTTGATCTTACCTACCGGTACTTATATTTTAACATACCGTGTTGTGGATCACAACGTAATGAAAACACGGGTTGATTCTGATTACCGAATAAGAGCATTTTTTAATGTGCACACACTGTATTATTATAACCTATAAAGTACATACAAATTAAAAATTATAGCTTATAATAATATTTTAAATATTTTATTAGAAAATAAAAAGTTAATAATTTATGATAAGTTACTAAGTTAGTTGAAAACTATCTTGGGAAGGTATTTTGTAATTTATTGTTATTCTATTACGGTTCGGATTATAGAGCAATTTGCATTAGCGAAATTCTACTGTATTAAAAACGATCATTTACTGTGCGCGGATTTAAAAAAATATTTTTTTGAAGACAGCCGTCGATTTTTAGAAGAGCTTTGCTATAATACTACTGTAATAAAAATAAAACGATTGCCGACCTTAAAACACAACGTAAACAAAAGTGAGGAGTAGAGAAATATCTTCCAGAAAAAAAGCCACTCCACATCCCATTTTGGGTTATTTATTATTATGATTACAGTATTTGGCTATACACTTTACTCTTAAAAGAACGCGGACCCTCTTTTTTTTGGCGGATGGATCGACAGATGAGGAGGGCTGTAAGAGACAGTTGGCAATGGGCGCCATCAAAAAGGGGCGCCAAAATTGAGAAGAATTGCTCCAAATATTATTACTGTAGTTTGACCAAATTGTTCAATCATAATAATGTTTTAAATTCGTTTAAATTTTGCTTCAAAAATTCAATTAAAAATATATTTATTTGAATCCTTAAATAATGTTAAGCTAAATTCTTTGGTGCCAAAAGTTAAGGTAAACAAGTGAGAAACTTGATAATTTTTAAGACAGTTTTACCTTTTTAACAGCAAAGACTTAATTCCATGATAATACTGTAATAAACTACAATCAGCGTAAAACGAGATTAAAATTAAATCTTCGGATTTTTAAAGTACGGTATTCGAAAATTCGCTTCTTAAATTCCATCTTTGGGAGGTTTTGCGGGTTTTTAATTCAGTTAAGAGGGCGAAAACAGACACACACTTTGTGGATTAAAATCGAAAGAAAGGTGGAGTTGACGTTGCCATATTTATGCGAAATATACAAACACAGCGGTGCCACTTACTTAGCACATAGTTGCTTTATTTTGAGAGAGAAAAAAAACCCTTGAAATCGCTCGACTTGCCCTTACCCCGGTGCCTCAATCTCCATCAACTATTCTACCGTAGCAAGCAAGAGAGGTCGAGAGATTGTTATAAAGTGGCGTCATCACAAGAGATTCCTCTCGCTACACCCGCTGATTTAAATAGATCGATGTATGGTATGGAAGACCATCCTTCCTCAGCGTGAATACAGGTACGCGCATTTAATGAGGGGTTAAAGGGAGGGAGTTGATTGCCACCCATAGGCAGACTTCCGACTGGCTTCCATCTTCAGACTGATTTTTTTGTTTATCTCTCATTTGGAACGGCATTTCTTCTAACTTTTTTTTTCTTTTACAAGTGCGGCAAACTAGTGAACAAAAGCCTCATCGTCGAAATATTGTAATCACCATTGTGATCTCCTGCCTCACGTAGAATTAATATAAATTTAATGAGATTTATTTAATTTAAGTGAAATACGAGTATAATTCGTTTTAATGACATTTTTGTAATTTTAATCGGGTGTAATCCAATTGTTTTGTTATTCAGCTTTATCGAATTTCATTGAGTTTTAAAATTTTTAATCACTTAGTACGGTATGCGGAATTGAATTTTAATAAATTTTCTAAGAAAAATGCCATTTAAATTAAATTAACTAAATTTTTAAGATATTTAGCCAATTTAGTAAATTTGCCCAGTTTTATAGAAATTTGTTTAATTTTAAATACAGTGAAACCCGCTTATAGTGCGATTCAAGGGACCGAAAAAATTTCGCACTATAACCGGGAAATTTTAAAAATTTAATTTAAAGTATTTCCTTAGTGAAATAGCACATTTACTCACAAATATTTTTTTTGATTAATTTTTTGGCTTTTCTTTACATATAATGTAATTGGCTTGAAAAAACTGCCCAGAAAGTTCACAATTATTTTTAAAATTCCTAAATTTGAAATAAATTTTATTTAAGTGAAGCGCATTATAAGCGGGCTTATTATACAGGCTGGAAACCTAAATATGGTCGCACTATAAGCGGGTTTTTTTAACACATGCTCCAATGGCGCTGTTCAAGGGACCGGGCAAAAATCGCACTATAGGCGGGATCGCACTATAAGCGGGCGCACTGTAAACGGGTTTCACTGTAGATTAGCTCATTTTCAATTACAGTATCTGTCAAAAATTTAAAAAAAAAATTCACACGTTTTCTCAATGTAACAATAATTGCATAATACTGATTTAAGTTGAATATTTTTTTTAAACTCTTAATTGATTCCTACTGAAATTCTTATCGCGGTTTAACCAACAAAATGCACGAGGATCGCGTACCCAAGCTTGTGTAACTCTGATTAAGACGAACCGGGGGTATTTTTTTTACTTTTCTATTTTTTTACTACGGGGCGCCAAGTGAAGACGCGTCGAGGGAGAAGCGTCGACCTTCACCCTCTGAGCGGACTCCGCTCGCATTCTCATCATTATGGGTCATCTGAGCACAGGTAAATCCTGACGTATACGGTAGATCAGTTAAAAGGGGAAGAAGGGGGGAAAAGAATAAAAAAGAGATTGAAATGCGAGAGGGCGTATGAGAGAGTCACTTGCTCACTCACCTTTTTAAAAGCTTCCTTCGGGCAATTAAGCTACCTGAGCCTAAATGATATCGGATTAAATGAAACTGATTTTTATTATTTTTTTCTCCCCACATCGCACACGCTTTTTTTTAACGTAAAGATTAAACCTACTGTGAAACTCTGATTTTACGATTGGGCATTTTTATGTTACGGTCTTTTATACACAGTATTTCGTTCAGTAGCGCGTTAAATTTGTTTTAAAAAGTGATATAATTTTTTCTGAGTTTATCTAATTTTTTTATTTTCAATTTGAACAAGTTTAATTATTTAAATTTTGCTCATTAAAACTTGAAACCGGTTTATTAATACAGTACTTACGTAAAAAAAAGAAATAATTTAGTCATACTGTATTGAGGTTTTGCTATAATTAGATGCTCAAATTAATTTTTAATTTTAATTAGATTAATTTTTTTTTATAAAATAGGAAAACTTTCTTAATAACGATTAATTTTTTAGGGGCAAAAAATACTAATTGGCCATTTTAATATTCAGTTTGGTTTTTTAGCAGTGATGTTTGTAGTTTGTTGACTTAGCAATTTCGTTCTATTGATAAATTTCGTTGTACCGTGAATAATATTGTTTTGTACATTTATCGTTGCAGTGCCTTAAGAATTTCGTTGTACAGAGAAATTACTTTTTAGGCTACCACTGCACCAGTACTTTATTTTAAATTGTTCAACAAAATTTTTTCATATTTTTTTTATTTAATTTTTTTTTTGACGAAATCTTTCCCGTTTTTTTCTTCTTTTTAAATGAAAAAAGAAGAAATAAGTGCACGCTAAAAGAAGGGAAAAAAAGGGGTGGAGCTAAAAGTGATGTATCAAGACAAAGCTCTATATTTTAATTGTTATTTATGATGTTAATAATTGGTTGACGTATTCCCCTTAGTGTTTATATCTATAACAAAATGCACGACAGCGAAGTTTGAGGAACTTTAATTTAACTACTTAAACTCGTTTTTATTTTTTTTTTATAAAAAAATAATTTTTTTGGGTGAGGTATATATTCGGGGTTGGTGTTATTAACGTTTTGTTTGATGGCTACTGGTTTCTCGTGAACAGTAGAATCGGTGCTTCTCAACCAAGGGGCCGCGTCACGCGCTTCAATTTGGAATTAAATCTATGCTGTGCCTACCAAATGAGATTAAAAGAAAAAGCAAACGAATTTAAAACGTATTTTTTAAAATGAAATTTGAAAGACCTTTTTAAAAATTGTAAATCTTTTTAAACCCAATTAAATTTTAATTCTTTATTATTTTTTTTTCATTACCGGTATTTATATTTTTTTAAACAAATTTAGTTAATTCGTAATGGTTTTCCAGTTTGCCCTAGCGGTGTGCCACATAAATGTAATAATATGATTGGTTCGTTCCGTGAAGCAAAAAAGGTTGTTAAACACCACCATAGATGAGAAGGTGACCAAAAAAAATGATTACGTGTTGCTCTAAAAATGGCGGATAGTTTATGTTTACTTCATTAGTTCTTTTTATTTACTTTAATTTTAGTGAGACGTCGTTTATTAAGCCTACTTTGATGTAACTTTGATCCTAATTACTAAACTATTTTTTTTTTATTTATTTATTTTTTGTAATCTACTTTCTGGTTTTAATTAGTTAAGCTGATTATTTATTATAAGGAGATTTTTTCCCCCCTACGATTATTTACGATCACGTGGAAGGTGAACATGCACATATTTCATCAATCTCAATAATTGGAAAATTTTGAATAAAAAAATTATATTAAAATTAATTCGTGTTGAATTTGGAGATACAGAGAAAATGCGTTTTTATCGGGAAATTATTTTAAAGGACGTTTTCAAAAGCTGGGGGGAAAAAAATAATTTGAAATGAAAAAAAAAAACGTGTTGAAAAAATAAAATAAAAAAAAAATTTAAATCACACCGAAACCAATATAAAGATAAAAATTTTGATTTACACGGTACTTGATTTCCCTGAAATGGGTTTAACAATATAAACCAGTTTTATTTTACACGGTCTACATTTTCTATTTTATTTTTATTTACACAAAATGTGAAAAATCTCGCAAAAAAACTGAAAAGGTTAGACACGCCTTGTAATCTTGTTGTTGTTTTCTTTATATAATATTTTATAAAGGGGATATTATTTATTTTTTATTTTATTTAATTGCATGAAATCCGTTTTTTTTATTTACTGCGTAAGGATGATATCAATAAATAACTTATTTTTTCCATTAGAAAAATCAAATTTTTTTTAAATGAGTTATTTAAAAATTAGATTCTGTTTAACCCGATACCGTAATTAAAATACAGTGACGCATATTTAAACTGACTTTAGGACCTTATTACATTTTGGATCAATTAAGTTGAGCAAGCCTGTTAATTACGGTTAATAAATACGAAGTACAGTATTATTTACTTTTAAAGATCTTTAATATAATTTTGATACCGGTTGTATTTTCATTCAATAATTGTCATCATTTACATGTTGGCTTACTGCATAATCGTATTATTAACAATTAATTAAGTAATCACATTATTATCAGTATTAAAACAGCAAATCCCAATAAGTAAGTGCTTTACTCATATTGTAACTATTACTGAGACAAACGATTTTAATACTGAACTCATAAGGTAAAATACGATAAAATCAGCCGTATAAAATTTTACCGAATACCGTAAAATGGTAAATTCTTTTTGTCGAGTTGAACGGTTACCGTAATTTGTCGATAAAACTATCTTTTTAAATTTGAAAACAATAATTGCTTTAATAGAAATTGCTAATAATGACGTATTAATTACTGACAATTTGATGAACTACTGTAATAAAAACAGATAATTACTCGTATATTTAAACTATACGATGATAAAAATATTTATTAATTATTGCTGAATAAGTTTAAATATGATTACTGTATAATAACAATTAAAGGTGAAATAAATATTTAAATGCCAAAGTCAAAACTTCATAAAAATTAAAATTAATTAGAATTTGCACAGGTTTGTTTTTTTATTGGTGTTTTAGAAATGCATAAATTAAATCAACCTTATTTTCTATTAGTTGTAATAAAAATGGTTAAAATAGGCGGGAAAAAGGTTTGTTGTTTGCAATTGCACTAATTTTGCAACGATGAAACGCATATACATTAATCAAATAGGACAATTGCATTGTAATCGATGTAGTTGAACCAGTTTAGAAATAAAGAAGTTCTTTTTTGGGGCAAAAGCTTCGAAAAAAAAAATTTTAAATTTATTTGTATCGATTTAATCGTTAATCGTGTTTAGCGACGCTGTCACCAAACGTCAAAATGACGTCAGTCGCTTGACCCCGATACTCAACTCGTTTGTTATATGACACTACATGTAATTATAATTTCACATCAATATTATTATAATTTTATTCCAAGTTCACGTTCTTATCTCCGTTGTGAAAATGAGTGCGGGTAATAAAATATTGTCAAAGCCGATCACTCACTCAGCCTTGGGATCGATCGCTCTCAATTGTTCGGCATTGAAATGTTATTAGTGTCGGGATTAAAGGCAACATATTTTCAAAATTATCGGAGCGATTAATGCAAAATTTACGCACCCAATTAGCATTATATTGGTTTTGTAAGAAAGTTTTTTCACGTTTTCGTAATTATTAAAATACGGTACATTCTATTTGATCATTCAGGCTTTAGCCTTAAAGTGACGCGCATACCAAACCTTAAGATCGGTATACATTAATTTTTTAGTACGGAAACTGCAAAATTATTACTGTACATGTATTTAGTTGCCACCAGTATATCAAGTTTTATTTAAAGCTCGTTGTTTGAAGTAATCGACGAAATTAATCTACAGTAAGAACTTATGTCATGGGTTCCATAATAAAATTTATTTTTAAAAGATAAAAAAAAAATGAATTGCAGGGTGTATTTTAAGGTGTTTGCAGCAAAAAGTCATTTTAGTTATAAATATTGTTTGTTCAAATTTAATCTCATTTAGTAAAATTTATTTTTTTTGCCAGCAATACTCTAAACTAAAGGGGTGGCAAAATTTAAATGTACAACGAAATACAGTATTACAATTTGTACACATTACATAATCTTATAGCTTTCTTAGAGAGTTAATTCCCACCGATGTTTTAAATGTAGATTAAACTTTGGTTTTAAGTTTTTGTTGGTACCAGAATATTGTGTGATAAAAGTACAGTGGAGCTCCAGAGGAGGGAGGGACGAATATCGGATCAATTTTTTCCATAGAAATACATTTAAAATAGTTTAATACGTTCCCAGCCCTGAATTTTGCATGTACCGGTATACCGGTTTATTTTTAATTTTTTTTTTATCATCCTTAGATTTTTTTTTTACAATCCATGGTCACTCAAACTATTTATTAAAAAATTAACGATAAAAACTTTTAAACACGCGCAAGAAAATAAACAAGCACGAGTAAATTGGCGTCAGAGGTACGGTACAACGAATTTCAATCTCCGAAAAAATCCGAATATCGATTCTGACGAATATTGGAGCTTTTTTTTTGTTGCGATCTGTGATTTTTGATTCGAATCTTTAAAAATTTTATTCGTCAGCATAATATTATACGAGTCGATTCATGTTGATCATATTTACCTTTTCTGCTTAGGCGACTAGCAAATTAAAAAAAAAAAAAAATTGAGGTCCAAAATTAACAATTTAAAATTGTTTTAAAATGTTAATATTTAAAAATAAAACATAAATACAGTAAATAAAACCAGATCAATGATATACGCTGAATAATGTAACCATTATACTTTATATTAGGCTGGATAGTAATAATTATTTCTATTAGCTACCGTTGATTCTTAATTAACAACATTTTTGTTTAATTGATTTTTTAATTACTTGTATTTCAAGTAAGTGTTTTTCATGGCCACTTAAACAATTTTTTTCACTAATGACTTAACCCAAATTTAAGAAATTTTATGTCAAAATATCCATTAATTTTGTTGCGTATCTGCAGAATTTTAATATCACTTTTATTATAACAAGTTTTATAGTTATCAATTTTATTATATTTTTTTTATACAGTATTATAAAAAAAAAAGTTGTTTACACTTTACACGAACTTAGTGATTTTTCGTTAATAATAATAATTCTGCAGGTGCTTTTTTTCTCGTAATAAAAATTGCACTTGAATTAATGAATAATTGATATTTTTTTTTTCTTAACGTGACGTCATAACTAGAATCGAATGAAATATTATAACTCCGTAATTGAATATTTTAAAACAAACACGGGTAACATTGATATAATAAGATGTTTTAATAGTTAAAAGATAAGCGCGCATACGTTGTAAGGGGGGAATGAGTGAGTGAGCTCAATTTGTTATTGCTCCAATTGTGCTCACTACCTGCTCTTTCGCTCAAAGCTAGTCGCACATTTTTTTCTGCTCTGTTTGTGCGTGGCTACTCGCCTTGAGTTGTACCGTAAAGAGTAGTCGTTGCGTTTTTAACTCAGCTACCAATGATTAAAGAGCTTGAGAGAGAAAGAGGGGGGAAGAAAAAAAAAATTCAGCTCAGTAGCCGACCTCTGCTCACCCCGAATGACTCCAGTTGAGCGTGTCTGTACCTGAGCTGAGTGAGTGCTTAGTCCAAGAAGTGAGTAGATCGGGTGAGAGTGCATCAGAACAAGTCAATAGCCACAGCACATTATAGTGAGAAAAAAAAAATGGATTATCATTTTCTTTGGGAAATTTAAAGAAACAAAAAAGTTTTTGTTTATATATTTATTTTTCTGCTTATAATATTGAGAACAAAAAAAAAAAAAAATCAAAAAATTGGTTTTTTTCAATTAAAAAAAAGTTTTTGGGAGGGAATTTGTGATGGCTTTAAGAGAGTTGGTGTTGGTTCGGTTATTCGTCCATCATTGTAGCAGCCAAATCGGTGTTTTGTGGAATGGATGAGTTCGTGATTAAAGATGAAGAAAACCACGGAAAGAAAATGCGGCAGCTCAACCGGCGACCGTCCCCGGATTTTTCACGGTCGTCGTCGTGCCAATCTCGGTCAACAACACCGACTGTTTATCTGCGCTTTGTGGATTTTTATGCTGACGAGGACGGTGGAAAGTTCGGGTTATTTCGAGTTACAGGTGTTAGGATTTCAGAATAATCGAGGGGAACTTATTGACGGCAAATGTTGCGGCTCCGGTGAGGGTGGGGAAGCTGAAGGCGGGAGAAGGCCTTTAAACGTTGGGGCCGCGAAGGAAGGAGAGGCCAGGAGCGTCAGGTGCCCGAACCAATGTAGTACGTTTTTTCGCGTGTGTTTGAAGGAATATCAATCGCACGTTACGCCTTCCGGATCCTGTTCATTCGGAAATACTTCCAGCGCCGTGCTGGGGGCGAATTCTTTTTCATTTAGTGACCCGGACAAAGCCAATGCTAGGCTAGTTCTGCCTTTCACTTTTAGATGGACGGTAAGTTATTAATTTTAATTCGATTAACTATTTTTAAAGTATGATTTAAGGCTTAAAAAGCGTAGTTTGGGTTTTTCAAAATATGGTTTAAGAAATAAAACGAGGTTTAAGACTTAAAAAGTTGAATTTGAGGCTCGCAAAACGTACTTTAAGACTTGGTAAAAGTGGCTTACGACACAAAATGAAATTTAAAACTCGAAAAAAAATATAATATAATACCGGTAGTCGAAACATTTGTTTTGGGTCTCCCGTAATGTGATTTAATATAAGAATAAGTTTCGAGAAGTGTAACATTGGATTCGGAACGATGTTGTTTGAGAGGCAAAAAATGTGATTTTGGGTTCGCGAGAAGTTGGGAAAATTTAATTTATTGGCTTTCATGTTTACTATTATTTAACGCAATTATTTATTGACGGTCGTAAAACATTAATAAATAAATTTAATATTAATAAAAAAAAAATGTTTGTGTCACTTTTCTAATAAAAGTGATGGCCCAGTGTGTTCCAATTAATTTATCTTTTACCCTTTTTAATGGCCGAATTCAGGTTTTTCGGGAATTGCAATTTTTTTAAGATAGGATTTCTTTCTTTCTCCTCCTCTCCCCCTTACTTTTTATTGTAAACATTTTATGACCAAAAATATATTTTTTCTCTTTCTTTTTACGGCACTATTAGCTGTATGTGAGTGAGCGTGTGAGAGAGAGGGAAGAGGGATTATTCTTAGGTGAAAAGAGAGTGGAAGAAGGAGGGTCATTTCATATTTTTCTTCAATATCATTTTTTATTCATTAGTTTTTTTAAGGGGGGAATTCGAGGAATTTACGACCGTCTCCCGTCGTCACTTATCTTTATCCAACATCTTTTTTTCTTACGCGAGTTGAGTTTTTTTTTTTTGTTGGCAAGTGATTTTGCCACCAAAAACAGAATGTGGGAAAATGTGCGGGGAGGGTTATTCGAAAAGTTAAGTTGGCTACCGACATTTTTTTTGCGTTTATACTTTTGCACTTGGTTTTTTAAAAAATGAGAGGGTGAAGGTTTAAGTTAAGAGGGATGGCGATCAATACGAGTGTGTTTAAGAAGACGGTGAAATTAAGGGGAATGACTGTGATATTTAGTTGGTTGGTGTTGATGAAATCAGGATGGACCACCTGATGATTATAGCCCGATTCAATTTCGTCTTTACCTCTCTTCAATCTCTCTCATCGGATAATATTAAAAGTATAGACTTACCGTTTTGTTAGTTTCTCTCTTTCGTCAAAGTTTGTTTAATGTCATTTTACGCTCCTCTCATCTTTTAACCAGTTTTTTGTGCTTCTGCGCTTGCGTAGAAC